>MVGT01003334.1:55919-81235 GCA_002174775.1 Macleaya cordata | reverse complement strand
AATAATATACATAGATAACTTGAGTTAAGTGATATAATATAAATAAGTGTGTTTGTCTTATATACATATCTTAAGAAAATATATACAAAACAAGTAAGATAACATGCACCTCAAAAAGGCTAAATACAACACCTCAAGTGTAAGAAAGCTATCGTTGACGTACTCCCTATATGAATCTCCTCAAAGGGTATAGATATAGTCCGACCAATCCTCTCCTATATCCTCATTTCCCTCTGCAGTAATATCTCCTGGATCTGAGCAAAAAGCTCAGTAAGAAACTTATAATACTAACAAATAGTTACTAACATGAATTTAAGACATTGCAGGTTTTAAAAGAAAATCGAGAAATCATAATACATTAATATAAAAGTAGTTGGTACTTGTTCTACAACATAAATCGATAACCATTCACTTACTCATACAAGTAAATATAAATTAACAACATCTCACATCATAATATTGCATAGCGTAATCATCTTAGAGTGAGGAGGCTACGACTAGATGTTTCAGTTCCTAGTCGGTGAGTAAAATCGTGTTCCAACTTAACCGATGTGGAACCCCATCGTTAATTCCTGATTTCCGACCGAGCGACTAATTTATCAGTTTTTGTAAGAAGCACGCTGGCTCATGATTTGGGTTCAGGTGAACCTTTGACCATAATTTGCCGATTTAGCCGTTGTCGCAGTGGTCTGCCGTTTGACTCGAGCAGACATTTTAATGATCATTAAAATAATCTAGGAATTGTTACGCTCCTCAAGTCTTCTCCTAATCTAGGCAGCATATAACCTCACCATTTCTAGAATCATACACATACCTATTCAAACATGGTTTCCAGAAAGAGAAATAGAATAACCTAAATTTCAATAGTTTTCCTATATCATAAGAGTCCCATTCCTGTCATGAGACAGGAAAACATAATGAAAATACGGAACAAATCATTATTTTTAGGAAAACTTCAATGATTTGCTTGTGTAGGCATTACAAATCCATTTTCAGATTACCAAAAGATATATAATATAATAGTATAAGTTTTAGTAGTAGAAAATACTTTTTCCTACAAAACTAACAACAATGCATGTGTTGTGATTTCCCATCTAATATTATTCCAGGGAAAGCCGGTAATATAATCCGTGGAAAGCCGGGTAATCGGGGGAAATCCCGTAATATAATCCGGGGAAAGCCGGTAATAATCATAGCCGGGGGAAAGCCCAGCATAACATATATAGTATATATTCTGGGGGAAAGTCCGTACCTAGGGAATCACCAACACATACCTAACAACTGGGACTTCTATCCCGCACATCCTCTCAAAACAACTACTTCTCCTAACAGATGGAAGGAAGTAAAATATTTATACTATAAGAACCCCAAAATCTATTTGGCTTTGAAAATATATCCATCCTTAAAGCTAGATAACGATTAAATCTCGATTCTTTTAAAAATATAGTTTATTTAACTATAAGTAAGAAAAGAATTATTAATATACTTATATATGTATATAACTCATTCATATAAATAATTATTAGAATCTAGTTATTTTAAAAATAACTAATAATATTTTACATAACTATGTAAAACTATACTTTTGGAAAATCATTTTAACATCAATAGAATATCACAAATAAATCATGCATGCTTTGCAAAATAATTACATTTGATTTATAAATCTAAACCCTGTCAAAAGCATTGAAAGTACTTTAATGGCTATAAGAGAGTATTTATAAGTTCCTACCTCAAATCCCGCAAGGCTAACTCTTTACTGCATTAAGTTCCTACAATTAGTGTACTGGTATTAGTACACACTCCCAACTGTAAACAACACATTTAATTCACTTTCAATACTCAATTCAATTCATACTAATTTCATATAGAATAGTTTAGGAATCTAAATTCTAACCTAAATAGTCACTACAAGGGTCCAAGTCCTTTTAGTCATTCTCTTTTAACATTAATAAGAGGAAACTAAATACCTCAAAATCATTGAACCTAAAATTCAATTTTTAAATTTGCCACCACTAACAAATTCAGTCCACTAGAATTAACCACAAAATCAAAATCAATATCAAATTCTTCAAATAACTTTCAAACTAGGTCCTTATCAAATCAATTAAGGGCTTTAGGATTACAAATCCAATTTGCTCTAAATATCCTCTTCAATTAATTTAGACCTCCGAATCTACAATCTAACCCAAAATAGTAAATTTGGGTCAAAATCAACCTTCCCAATTATCATTTTTATCAATTAAGGGTTTGAAAGGTCTAATCAAACCTTAAACTATTATCAAAATCAACCCTAAAATTGAAAACTAACGGTTAACAACATAAAATATCTAATTAAAAACAAAATGAAAAGTTAGGATTTTAAATTTATACCCCAATCTACAATTTATGTGGTCCCTACGATCTCCATCGGACCATCATTATCATCATCATCTTTTTCTTCCTCTTTCTCTCTCTCTCTCTCTCTTCTTCTCATCCTCCTCGTCTCTCCCTCTGTAAGGTATAGAGAGAGTCTCTCTCTTTCCTATAAAACCTAGGGCGGTGGAAACAAAAACAAAAAGAATAGCTAAATAATACTAATAATAATAAAAAGAATAATTAAAATTACTTAGGTTATACTAAGGTGTATGAACATACATACAACTTAAGTGTATACAAGGAATAACTTATAAAGTTACTCATAAATACATCACCCATATATATATATATATAGTGTATATACACAATTAAATAAAGTTTAATTGGTCAAAATCGATGGTACCTTCGGTATTAGTCAAAATCGTGTTCCGGGCCATGATTTGGGATCATTTAGTATCCGATTTTCGTGCGTGAGTAGTCGAAATTGAATAACTTTTCGAGATCTATCCATTCGTACGGTTCGATTTCTCAAATTATGCTCCGAACAAAAACTCATTATTTAATCCTAGACTTAATTATTTTAACACCTAATAGGTTCCACGATTGAAGCGTTGGACTCGACTCAACTTGACTCACCAAAGTCAACAAAATTATTTTGGGTCGTTACAATTTCATTCCTCTATTTTTAGTTTTTTATGTGTGTTTGATATCACTCATAAAAAAAAGTGTGTCTGATATTTGAAAATCGACCTTGAATTTCTTTGAAAATTTTGGTATTTTTGCCTTGAATTTTTTCCGAAATTTTGTTTTTCGCTTTTTTTTTTTCTATTTCTACTGGTACTTTTTCTAACAAATCTTCTCTGTTATTCACTTAAATCTTCAGATTTTATGTTTCATGATATGTATGTATGTATGCATGTACATAGACAGTTGGACACATGCATAGAATAGAGAAACATTAATATACAGAGCAACCTACCAAAACAAAATTTGTTCTGTTAGAAATTTTGTCATGTTCTAATTCTAAGTTTCTAATACATCACTCTTTTGTTTCAGATTCTGAATTGTTTCAAATCCAAGAAATTATGGGTTTTCTTCGGTTCTCGTCAATCCTTGCTTCAATTGGTACAATTCAGTTTCATCAATTCGAGTTTTTAGGTCTAATTCAACTGAGAAATTTGAATTTCTTCATTTGTGAATCTTGCTTTTATTGTAGCTAAGGCATGATCCGAACCAATCATTAGCTCCTTATCTTGTTTCTTCGGTTCTCGTCAATCCTTGCTTCAATTGGTAAGAAATAGAGGTGTTCTGTTACTCATCTGAATATTGGAAGTATGGATGCTGCTGCTACATGTGCTTCAAGCTTGCATTATTATTCGTCGGTTGGTTTCAATGAGATCGGAAAGTAATCAAATGGTTTCTTAAGGTTATCTCAAATAAGTAAAGGAGAGAAAAGTATTATTTAACTTTTTTTTTTCTTATTTGTTTCTTGTTTTCTAGTTTTATATATTCTTTGTTTTTGCCATTTTGATTTTTCTCTTTGAGGGTTTACTCAGATGTGATGTTGTTGGAATATTGTAGTGTTTGTTCTCTCTCTTTTATCTCTCTTAGGTACAATCCTCTTTCGATTTGGTGGGAGAATTGGAAGAATTTGTTTCTTTGAGCTTGCCCTATGCTTTAAGAGTTTCTCTCAATAATTTCCATTTCCACAAAAAATAAAAAATAAAAACATAGAAACTACAAATTTGATGCATGCACTTGAGGGGATCAACACTCAACAGTACTATTTAAATAATTTGTTTGGAGTGCTAGTTTTATTAGGTGATTTTGATGGTACTAATTGTGATTTTAATGGATCTTGGTTGCTTAAAATACTCTCCACATGCAAAATTTTTTGTTTAAATTTAAGATTGGTTACAGTTACTGTTGGATCCTGATTTTTTTTTTTTTTTTTTTGTAGTTCGAACTCCAGTGTCTTTCTATTGTATCGATCTCCTGAACCATCGAACAACAGCTGCTTACGACCTATACAATCTCAGTAGGAGGTACATCACTCTCTCTAGATCTCTGTCTCTCCCCCTCTCTCTCAACCATACTCTTAAGGCACCCATTGCATAAACTTATTGTTAGTACCTCTAATAATAACACTAAAAAGAATCAGAAAGTATCTTCCATGATTGTTTCTAGGGTAGCTTAGGGAATATTTTCTCAAAAGGAATGATTTTTTGGGTACATAATCATGCTTATTTGAAATGCAAGGAAGTTGGAGTGAAGAAGGACATGTAAAATTTACTACATCAGTTCATCATTTATGTCTCGAATCAACCATTTCTGATTTTGAGAAAACTGTCTACTTTTTTAAGTATCCATGTCTTAAGCTTGCTGATTTTTTAAGGTTTATTGGATCCATTGGGGAAGTTCGAAAAAAAATTTCAGGCATGCTCCTTACACATAGAGAACATCCAAGTGTTTTGATCAATCTGTCTCTTTATTCTCTGATTCTTTGAAAGCTTGGGACTGTTCAACTGCTTAGACTACAAGACTAGGTGCAAGTTTTCTCCTTTTTATGTTCATGATTTCTTTGGATGAGGAGTCAGAATGGATGGAATTTTTATAAGCCTCGTCATTGCTAACTTCTGTTCCTACTGATGATTCTTCGACGTTGTTAAACATTTTTTCCTTATAACATTTGTTCCATGATAAGTTAGATACATGTAAGTAAGGGTTTGTTTAGCTTTTTCTGATGATTGGTAGTGTGATTATGTACAAAACTACAAACCATTGAATGTTAATGATCTTGATCTGAGAATTCTATCATTTTCAAGCTTTCCTGACTCTACTAAAGTTTTCCTAATACAAGTTTCATTTTCTCAATGAAAATATCAAAGAATACTGGGATTAGTAAAAAAGGTTTGCCATTACTTGTATATGTCTTGGTTTTGAATATTGGTGTAATAGTTAGTGAGCAGTGCAGGGAATCTATTCCTTCTCAACTAGTACGGGTGGTTGCAACATTAAGGTCTCATTTGTTGACTGTATCTCCACTGCCGTCTCTAGTATTTTTTGTTTCTCAACTTCCCACTATTATTGTTGGGTTTCAACCCTGCAACCATTATTGTTGTTCCTCACAAAAAGGTAAGGTAGATACATGATTTTTATTTTTATTTTTCCATGTAATTTTCCTCAAGTTTTACAATCTAAGCTGAAATGGAAGATGGGTTTCTTTGATTCCTTAGATATTATTTTTTTTAGCAAATGAAAATAATAGTTAGAATCCGTGAATCTTCTTTTTTTGTACCTTAGGCTTTTTTCTATAGAAGCAGCATGTCACAAACTGGGCCTGGACACCAGCCATCCGTGACACACTCAGTACCAATAGCCCAGTTCAGGGGCCCCAAGACAACTAGCCGACATAACAGGTCCCAAGACAGCTAGCTGACATAACATGTCTCTAGATGCCCTAGAGACATACAGACATTCTTGAGCCTTGTATATTCCTCGAGCCTGGTAACCTAGGAATATTTTATGGGGGAATCCTAGGAGCTTGTCCCCTTCATCAGATGTATGACACATGTTGTAATCTTAGCCGTCCATCGGACCCCCAACCTGTCTATATAAGGGGAGTCCCATTTCATTTGTAGCTACCAAGAATCAAGAGTTCAGTAATAAGAGTTTAGGTTTTCTCTTGAAGCTTCTCTTGTGTTTTCTTGCATGTTGTGTGAGCTTAGCTAACTAGGGAGAGTTCTAAGCTTCACAAAAGGGGAAAGGCTGACTTGACTAGCAGGAGAACTAGTTCAAGTGTCGCAAGATTGCTTAGCAAATTGATCAAGTGCTAGCCCCGTGACAGTTGGTATCAGAGCATGGTTGGAACTACTCAGTTGGGAGAGTACATCATGGAAACTGAAGGAGATGTTACTCAAGTCATGGCCGAGGCAAGGAGGGATGGTGCTCCTAAAAGCAAGAAGTTGAGCAGGGGAAAATCCTTCGACTCACGCAAGGAGTTTTCCTTAGAGGCCAAGATCGAGTTGCTGGAGTCCAAGGTATTAACCTTGGTAGATCGTGTGGAAAAGACTGAGAAGTCTTTTTCTGACTTTGGTGTGAATATAGGGAACTTGCTAGAAGACCAAAACAGACCATTGAGGACCTGGAGAAGTCCATGGAGAGTACAATCGGTGTACTCAAGGCAGACATGACCTAACTCGCAAAAGGTCTCAAGGAGCAGTCCTCTGGGGCCGTAGAAAGACTGCACGCCCAGTTGGACGAGATGAGAACCAGGTTTGCGTTATTTGAGAGGACCATCATTCGCGAAGGTGGTCCAGCTCGGGAGACAACCAAGTAAAAATCCCAGAGCCGAAGTGCTATGGCGGAGTACGTGATGCTAGAGAGCTGGAGAATTTCCTTTGGCATATGGAAAGATACCTCAAAGCCCTGAACCTTGAAGATGAGGAACTTAAGATAGATGCAACATCCATGTACCTATCCGAGGATGCTCTACTGTGGTGGCGGCGGAAAACCAACGACATAGAGAAGGGATTGTGCATCATAGCGACATGGAGTGACTTCAAAAGGGAACTAAAATCACAATTTTTCCCTGAGAATGTGGAATTTTGAGCTAAGGATAAGCTCATGAGCCTCAAGCATACATGTACGATCACTGACTATGTTAAGCAGTTTAATGCCTTAATGCTTGATATTACTGACATGTTCGAAAATGATCGTCTATACTTCTTCCTACATGGCCTTCAACGGGGGACTTGTACTGAGCTACAACAAAGGGGTGTTGAAGATCTATCCACCGCCCTCGCTACTATAGAAAAGTTAAATGACTACTCACACAAGCCAGATGACAACCAGGGTTCACTCTCCAAGGCTCACCACGGTAGAAGTTGGGGAGCAGAAAAGAAAGATTACCCCAAGGACCCTAATGATAAAGAAGAGCATCGCGCACCACCCAGGGATTGGAAGGGTAAAGGAAGGTTCGAGCCCCGACCTCGCAGATGCTTCATCTGTGAAGGAAACCACATGGCCTTCGACTGCCCAAAGAAGAACATCCTGAGCGTTTTAATATCACAAGAAGAAAAGAAGGATGAGCCACAGATGGGTGCGCTGACCATTAACGCTATCAGGGGACATCAATTGTCTAACAAGCTAAGTAACACCAAAGGATTGATGTATGTGGATATACATCTCAATGGAAACACGACTAAGGCCATGGTGGACTCCGGAGCATCTCACAACTTCATCTCCAAGGGGGAGGCTGATCGCCTGAGGCTTCGAGTTGAGAAGGACTCAAGTAGAATGAAGGCAGTGAACTCTGAGGCTAAGCCAGTATATGGTATAACCAAGAGAGTGGAGCTGAAGATTCGTGAGTGGTGTGGCACCACCAACTTCCTAGTTGTACCAATGGATGATTTTAGAGTCATCCTAGGAATGGAATTCCTCGACCATACCAAAGATGTTGTGATGCCCTACCTAGGAGTGGTAAGCATCAATGATGAAAAATCCCATTGCATGGTTCCTACATCACGCCCCAAAGAGGCCAAGCAAGGCACTCTATCAGCTATTCAGTTAAGCCGTGGAATACAGAAGGGGGAAATAACTTACTTGGCTGCAATGATAGAATAAGATGGAGAGAATGATGAAGAACTCCCTTCGGAAGTCCATGATGTCCTACACCAGTTCAAAGACGTCATGCCCGCAGAACTGCCCAAGACACTTCCACCAAGGAGAGAGGTGGATCATCAGATTGAAATGGAACCCGGTGCAAGACCGCCTGCCTTCGTACCATATAGGATGGCACCACCAGAATTGGTAGAGTTAAAGAAACAACTCAAGGGGCTACTTGATGCGGGATATATCCAACCATCCAAAGCACCATATGGAGCGCCAGTGCTATTTCAAAAGAAACATGATGGGAGCTTACGTCTATGCATTGACTACCGAGCTTTGAACCCGGTGCAAGACCGCCTGCCTTTGCACCATATAGGATGGCACCACTAGAATTGACAGAGTTAAAGAAACAACTCAAGGGGCTACTTGATGCGGGATATATCTAACCATCCAAAGCACTATATGGACCGCCAATGCTATTTCAAAAGAAACATGATGGGAGCTTACCCATCAAGGTCACCATCAAGAACAAGGGTATTCTAAGAGAGACTAAGTAGATGACTACCGAGCTTTGAACAAGGTCACCATCAAGAACAAGTATCCCATCCCTAGAATAGAAGACTTGTTTGACCAATTGGGAAGTGCAAAGTTCTTCTCCAAGCTCGACCTAAGATCGGGGTACGACCAAGTACGCATTGCCAAGGGAGATGAGCCAAAGACAATTTGTGTCACCAGGTATGGAGCTTATGAATTTCTTGTTATGCCTTTTGGACTAACCAATGCTCCTGCCACTTTTTGTACCTTGATGAACAAGATCTTCCACCCATGCTTGGACCAGTTTGTAGTCATCTACTTAGACGGCATAATGATATACAACCACACCTTAGAAGAACACTTGCAGTTATTCCAAATACCATTTGCAAAGGAAGAGGTGCCTTTCCTTTATGGATGGACCAAAAGAAGATCAAAGCCATCAATGACTGGGAAGCGCCAACTAAAGTAACTGAAGTCTTTCTTGGGCCTAGTCAACTACTACAGGTGTTTCATACAAGGGTATTCTAAGAGAGCGACACCGTTCACTGATCTTCTCAAGAAGAACCAAGCCTGGCAATGGACGGAAGAATGCAAAGCTGCTTTTGACGTCCTGAAGCATGTAGTGATGGAGGAACCGGTACTGAAGTTACCTGACCATACCAAACCTTAAGAAGTACACACTGATACTTCAGACTTCGCCATCGGAGGTGCTCTGATGTAGGATGGTCACCCTTTAGCATATGAAAGCCGGAAGCTTGATGAGACTGAACGACGCTACACAGTGTAGGAAAAAGAGATGACCGCGGTGATCCATTGCTTGAGAACGTGGAGGCACTATCTTTTGGGTACCACTTTCGTAGTCTATACATATAATGTTGCTACTACTTACTTCCAAACCCAGAAGAAACTCAGCCCCAAACAAGCTAGGTGGCAAGACTTCCTAGCAGAGTTTGACATGAAGATAGAGTACAAGACAGGCAATACCAATCATGTTGCTGATGCACTAAGTAGAAAATCCGAACTTGCTACTCTAGTGTGGGAAAGTATCACTGCAATTAGTCGCCTTAAGACCACCATCCCAGAACGTATCAAGGAGGGTCTGGAGCACGACTCTTTTGCAAAAAGTCTCATGCAAGCAATAAAGGAAGGGAAGATTCGCAGATTCTGGATGAAGGATGGGCTTCTCTTCACAAAAGGAAACATGATTTTTGTCCCTAAGTGGGTCAACCTTCGTCGTGAGTTACTACGAGAATGCCACGACACAAGGTGGGCCGGCCACCCTGGCCAAAAGAGGACCTTGGCACTACTCGAGAAGAGTTATTATTGGCCCAAGATGAACGATGATGTTGACAATTATGTGCGAACCTGCTTGGTGTGCCAGCAAGATAAGGTGGAACGCAAGAAGTCAGGGGGACTACTTGAGCCACTACCCATCCCTGACAGGCCATGGTCCAGTCTATCCCTAGATTTCATCTCACCCCTACCAAAGGTAGATGGGCTGGGATCGATACTCGTGGTAGTGGATCACTTCACCAAGTATGCGACGTTTATAGCCGCACCAACAGATTGCACGGCCGAGCAAGCAGCGAGATTGTTTATTAAACATTTGGTGAAGTATTGGGGCATGCCACAGACCATCATTAGTGACCGAGACCCAAAGATTCACTGGGAAGTTCTGGACTGAGATATTTAGAATCCTTGGGTCTGAACTTAGCTTTTCTACTAGCTTCCACCCCCAAACAGATGGTCAAACAGAGCGCATCAATGCATTAGTGGAGGAATATCTGAGGCACTTTGTAAGCGCTAATCAGAGAAATTAGGTAGAATTATTGGATGTGGCTCAATTTTGTTATAACCTGCAGAAGAGTGAATCATCTGGCCACAGTCCATTCGAGTTGGCAACTAGCCAATAACCCTTGACACCACACACCCTTGCCGGAGGCTACATAGGGAAAAGTCCCGCTGCCCATAGATTAGCCAAGGAGTGGAAAGAGAGAACATACCTTGCCAAGTCATATTTGGAGAAGGCCACCAATAGAATGAAGAAATGGACTGATCAAAAGAGGCAACCTTTGTGGTTCCAAGAAGGGGACTTGGTCATGGTAAAGCTCAATCACCAGCAGTTCAAATCCTTCAGGAAAATACACAAAGGTCTGGTTCGCCGGTACGACGGACCATACCCCGTAATCCGGAAGGTCGGAAAGGCTTCTTACAGACTACAATTGCCATCACACTTGAAGATCCAACTTGTCTTCCATGTGAGCTGCTTAAAACCTTATTATACCGGTCAGGAGGATACATCAAGAGGGGTCACTAAGCGGGCTCTAGTAAACATGACTACTTCCTTCGACAGGGAGGTAGAAGCCATCATATCGCACCGTCGTGCATCATGAGGAGGACGAATATACAACGAGTACTTAGTGACTTGGAAGGGACAACCAGATAGTGAGGCCAGCTGGGAACACGCTGACACACTATGGCAATACGAGGAACTAGTCACCGGATACCACAAAAACCTCGCGACGAGGAATATTTTATGGGGGAATCCTAGGAGCTTGTCCCCTTCATAAGATGTATGACACATGTTGTAATATTAGCCGTCCATCGGACCCCAACCTATCTATATAAGGGGAGTCCCATTTCATTTGTAGCTACCAAGAATCAAGAGTTCAATAATAAGAGTTTAGGTTTTCTCTTGAAGCTTCTCTTGTGTTTTCTTGCGTGTTGTGTGAGCTTAGCTAACTAGGGAGAGTTCTAAGCTTCACAAAGGGGAAAATGCTGACTTGACTAGCAGAGAACTAGTTCAAGTGCTACACGGTTGCTTAGCAAATTTTACTTTGATACCATTTTTGAATTGATCGTTATTTGGTTAGTGATTGATTATCTCATTTTGTTTCTTTTTCTGGAATTGCTTGAAGATTCATAGTGTAAATACTGTTCATTATACTAATAATAATAATAAATCATGAGCTTTCTAAGTCAAGACCATTTGAATTTTGGCAAATGGTACTTTTATATTATTGTTGGTTTGTGCTCTGGTTATTAGTTTTTACCCATTAATTGGATTGTGATTTTGTTGGAATCTATTATTTGTTTTTTGCAGGTGGGTAATAAATTATAAATAGTTTTTTTTTTTGAAAAAAGCATAGCAACGGCTCAAATCCGTTGCTATTAGAGTTGCAAATTTAAGCCAGGTCGCACACTAGCAGCGGCTCTGAGCCGTTAATACTCTCAATTTTGCAACGGCTAGTATCCGTTGCAATCTCAAATTTAGCAACGGCTTCAAGCCGTTCCCTATTATTAAAGATGCAACGGCTAAGGATTGTGGTTATACTTGAATAAATCGTTGTTGACCATAGGATTAGACGGTTCTTGGCGTGCAAAAATGTCCATTGCCAACATACTTACCCACGGTCTTGTGCTGTTGCTAAATTTTAACAACGCCAGTTTTTAGCACAACTTTTTTTTTTTGAGATTTAGGGTATCCGGGTCTCTTAGTGCACCCGACTAGTCCCTAGGGTGTGAGCAGACCACCCTATCCACACACAATCGGTTAAAATCTTATTGTGGGAGTGGCCATCAGGAAGATCCAGTTTTTAGCACGACTTTTGGTCGTTGATGTTTCACGTTTTTGGTGTAGTGGCTACTATTAAATTGAAAATTCAAATATCATAATGTAGCTCAATATGGTAGGTAAGATATATACTATGTCAATATTACATAGTAGTTTGGGTCAGAAAAAATTGGCCTACATTTATATGGACGCTGGGTGTGGGGTGAAGGTAAATGAACTCACATTTTGAATAATAAGCATAAAATTTTATAGCCAAACTTCTTAGGTACACATCTGATTTAGCAAAAAACTAGGTCACAATAAAAAGTAAAATGACCACTTACGTAACAAGTCCACACAAAGATCCAACAAATCTGCTCACCTATGATATGATGTACTAGGATTAGACCTAGCAATGGGTGATCCGGCCCGCCATTCCGACCCTAACCCGATCCGGCAACTAAACGGATAAGATTAGGGTTGACATTTTTAGACCCGCAGGTCAGTAGGGTCAACCCACTCCAACTCGCGGGTGACCCGCCAACCCGTGAATTATAATTTTTTTTAAAAATAACACTTTAGTTTCAATTTTTATGAATAATTTTTAATTTTAATTTTTAAATGTTAATTAGTAATTTAATCTTTTAATTAATAAATTTGACAAATTTTAATTTAATTAATAAGTTTTAAGTTTAAAATAATAAATAATTAACAATAAATGATCTTTAAAATTTTTAAATTTTAGTTAAGGTTAAACCCGCCAACCTGTTAGAGTCAATCCGCCTAGGATTAAGATTTGGAAAACTAACCCGTTTATTAAACAAGTCAGGGTTAAGATTGAGCAATCTTGACCTATTAACCTGCCAACTCGGCTAAAGTCGACCCTAACCCTAACCCTAACCCTAACCCTAACCCGGTCTAACTAAGATTGACAAGTTTGTTTCCATTAGATACCATTACCATACCACAAAACTTAATGCCATCACCAACCACATTTTCTGGTTTCAGGAAAATAAAAGCAAAGGACATTCCAATAAAAAAAGAAAAAAAAAGATAGAAAGCAAAACAACAAAAGACATTGCAAGGAGCTTCTTATGTACTTTTTCACTAGTATGGAGGATTTTGAACAACAAATAAAAAGAACTTATTTAAAATAAAAAAAAATAAAAAAATCTCACATCAGAAACGATGATATGAACAGTCCCCCATTACTTTTTCCGGAACCATATGGCATAATGGTTGCTTCCACAGTCTAAAAGGGAGTTGAAAATTTAAAGAACTTAATCAAAAATAAAATTCACAGAGATCACTATGGCCTACAGCTGAACTAGACAATAAAATTAGGGCAACTATTTTGAAAATTAACAACATAAGTTATCGGGATGGCAAAAATCTCCACAAATTAAGTTCCCCGCGGGGGGTGGGGATCCGCCCCTAATGGGGCGAGAACAGAGATCACATTTCCCACCCCGTCCCCGTCCCGTTTAGTAAATATATATAATTAATTATAAAATTATCTATATATTTATTTATATACTTATTTTTATCATATAAATATATATGTATGTCAATTATTTTTACATTATTTATTATATTTTATNTTTTTATCATATAAATATATATGTATGTCAATTATTTTTACATTATTTATTATATTTTATTAATTTTAACCTTTAAAAATATTATTTTGAATATAAATTTTGTTGAAATTTTTTGCTAGAGATGTGATTTGAGGTGGAAATGGGGACCCGCGGGGGGAGAAATGAGACATTTCCTTACAAGATTGATATTAAATCACAAAAGGAATAGTAAATGTGTAAATTGAAATACCAAACATACTTGTATCAACTTCATCACCTCCTAAGTGAACAAATCGAAAGTTGAAAACCTTGCTGAAATCTGAAACATGAAAAAGGAGGAAACATAATAAATTGAACTTATACTGCCATAATGACATCAAATGGATCAAATTCCATAAAGGAGAAACAAAATAACCTGAAAGAATTCCATCTATTACTTTGAAAGTAAACTCATTACTGACATCAAGTGGCTGCTGACAACTTGATGATGGCCAAAGTGATGGATAACCAGTACCCCTGAACATAAAAAGCCTTTAGCTTCTTCGAGAATTTTAAAGCATGGGTTAATCGTTAGTATTCAACATATCAGTTTCTCCTTTTACAGAGCTAAAAATGGTCAAGTACATTAACATGCCACCTTCCCTAAAGTGAAAAAAATGGTGAAAAACACAATTAGATCAAAACTACCATGAGAGAGCATGCCCTGGTACATCAATCTCAGCCAATACATTAATCCCACGTCTTCGAGCATAACTGCAAAGTTCACCGCCATCCATCTTAGAGGGAGCACAATTGAGGATGCAAGTATGTACATTTATATCAGATAAACTAAGGTCCTAAGTTAGAAACGGGTTAGGCAGGTCGGGTTAGGATCGGGTTGGCGGGCCGGGTTACCCGTTGCCAGGTCTAATAAGAGGCTTCGTCGTAGCTTTAATCTCTCTAGCGCTACGTCAGATAAGTATATCTATATATTTATAGTTTGTTTGGACAAGAGATTTGGGGGAGGAATTTTGTGGGGATCAGGGATTTGGTGGAAAAATCATGTTATATTTTTCCTCAAAATTCATGGTCTCCCCAAAATCCCTCCCTAAAATCCCTTGTCCAAACAGACTATTAATTCTTTCTCTAGAGAAAGATCAAGTTTTGTAGACACAAGTGTTTCGGTATCTCCGATTATAAATACATTTTTTTTAGGTTTCTTTGTAATTCTCATCGTTTTTATTGAATTTAAGAGGTGCTGCTAGCTGATAAAAAAAAGAAAAAAAGAAAAAGAAAAGAAAGAGGTGTTAGGGGGCATTTGTTTTCTGCTGAAAAGAGTGATGAGAGCTGAAATGAGTACTGACCTGGCTCATTTCAGCAGGTAGTGGTGTTTGTTTTTTTATTTGGGTCCTAAACCCAGTGCTGAAACCCAACTAAAATCTCTGTTTTCTTCAGCGCAAGATTGGCGCTTAAACCTTGCTGAAATGATTTGCAAAGGCTATTGTGCCCTCTTCCTTTTCTAAAAAGAACTATTATACCCTCATTAGAATTAATACCTAATCTCACCACATTGGTTTAAAATGTCATTCTTTTGCTTTTATCGTCCTCCTCCTCTATACCTCTCTACTCGGTCCATCTGTCCAAGCTTCAAACTATTCCTTCAGCTTTCCAAGTTTTATATGATTAATTAGCATGTTCTTCGTTGTATTCCTCAACTTTTGATCTTCAAAACATTTGGGATTATTTATTAGTTCTTAAATTTAAAAACCTTAGTTTAAAAAAAAAAAAATTTAACAGATGTAAAGTTGTAGATTAGCACAAGAACGCTAAGGGTTTGTTTGGTTCGGTGAACACCAACTTATCTTGTTAATTTCAAAATTTCATCTTAATATTTTATGTACCAGTTTTCTTTTGAATTGTGTACAAGAATACTTTTCTTTGTATAAGCTATTATAGGTTATTTTATGTTTAAACAACCATGGTTTCATTTGTGACGTTGAAACTAGTGATGTGATCGATCTTGGTACTATAATGTGGTCTGAATATTTGAGAGAGATGATTGAATTAGGTGATTTACCTATTTGCATGGGATAAGGTTAAGAGTGTAAAAATATCAATTTAGATACAACTTATTCAAAACATTTCAGTTGGAAAATAAATAGCTTTTAGTTTTATAGTCCGTTTGGACAAGGGATTTGGGGAAGGGATTTTGTGGGGACCAGGGATTTGGTAGAAAAATCATGTTATATTTTTTCTCAAAATCCCTGGTCCCTACAAAATTCCTCCCTAAAATTCCTTGTCTAAACAAACTATTAGTTCACTCAGTTTCAGTTTAGTCAGTGTCATTGCACTCAATTTCAGTTCATTCAATCTCAGTTGGCTTAAAAAAAACAAACAAGCCTTAGTGTTATAATTGGTGATCACTCGGATGAAAAAAAAAAGTTACAATTGATGATCCGCTATACATACTTTATTGTTCTTCATTCCTCCGGTGTAGAGAGTCTATCTGGAATTTGTCAGATCTCACGCGGGAGGTAGGTGCACAACTAGGGCTGCACACGGTTTGTTTTGGTTGGACTTTTTGTCAAACAAATAGCCAAACCATTAATTAATTTAGGAGGACTAAAACCATATCAAACCATGATCGGTTTTTTAGAAGCAAAACCATACCATCGATTTTTTAGTTTTTTCTAAATTTTAAATTTTTTTAGGGGCTTTCGGTTTTTTTAATAGACAAATCATTCAAAACTAAATTTTAACTAGATTAAAAAAATTAACATATATCATTTATCAATTGATCAATTAAACTTAAACTAAAACATGACATAATTAGAGTATTTGCAGTATAAAAAATTAAAGTTTCTTCAAACTTAAAAAATAAAAAACTGATAATAACTAAATATTTATTTAAATTTAAAACATGAAAAAAATGTCCAAGTGTTCAACCATCTTAAGTAATTATTAATTCTCTCTCCTTTTTTGTAAAAATTATTAAATTTAATATGAGAAGATCATCCTTACTAAAAATCATATCAAATAAAAAATAATTATAAGGTAATTTATAGGCCATCCATTTTAATTATTACTTTTAAATTAAATTTTGATAGGGTTAAAATTTTTGGTACGATATGATTAGGGACGAAGTCATAAATTTTTTTAAGGAGAAAAATACAAAGCACAACAAATTTCTTTGGTGTGCCTAAAAGCTTATGGGGTAAGTGTTAAGAAATAAGTTGGTCAAATTCTAATTTTACAAAAACTAAGGCACAACATACTAAAATCTTAATTATTGCTGGGGCACTTAATTTCCTCATAGGTATTAGATGTTGGAGTTTAATTTTTTTTTTCGGTGGGGCAGACTCCCCAACAAAATGCAAGTTCGTCCCCGAATATGATTTATTATTATTTTTTTTTGTGAAGATACATGGTGAAGTTTGTGAAGAGTTCATCTTCATATCTTAGATATCTCTATATGGATACCAACATATTTTCCATAGCAACATAGTGGTAATTTTAATCATGGTATGCTGCCACAATTGAATTTTTTCATAATAAAAATAATAATTATATAGAATAATAAATATATTATAAATAAATTAATAAATATGTATAAATTTGAGAATACAAATCACACATATGTATTGCCTCATATAGGATACAAATTGACATAGATACATTGACTTATGGAATTGTGATTATATTAAGAGTCAGGTTCCTTAATTCATATTTTGATAAGTTAGCATGCATATTTATACATAATAATGCATTTGTATACTATATAGGTATATATGCAAGTTTTTTTATGGTTTTTTTTTGTTTGGTCTTTCGATTCGGTGTTTTTGGTACGGTTTCGGTTTTTTTAGTTTTTTAAAAATATGAAACCAAAACCAGACCATAAATATCGGTTTTTGCGATTTTTTTATTTTTCGGGTTTTGAATTTTTTGGTTTTACGGTTTGTCGGTATTTTTTTCGGTTCAGACAGGTTCAGACTGCATTTAAAAGCGCACCATGTGCAACCCTATGCACAACACTGAGTTTATTATTTTGGGTATCTGCAATTTATGTGTTAACCTATTTTGGTATTTGGAATTTACAGATCTCCGTGTATTTTACCTCGAATTTACTAGAAGTTTTTATGTTTACTTGGGAGAAATCTGATATAGATTATATGCCTAGCAGTTTTTGTATTGACGTAAGCTATTAATAATGGGTCCGTATTTAGACCTGGTATGAAAAAGACCTTAAAAAACCCGTGTATTTTTAGGGCTAATTAGCTCACCATAGATATAATCCTCCCAAAAGACTAATCCATTTCAAAATTTCGTACCCCATCAAAAGTTGCTGTGAAGTCATGGTAAAAACACCATTCATTTTACTATTGATTTCTAATATTCTCACAAAAAAACAGCTATTAGATCATTCCTATGTGTCCTACATGAGCAGGAATTTCTTAGTGGCATTTTAACACTAAGTAGACAAGATCGGGTTTGAGAAAGACTCGACCAATATTTGAAAACCACCGTTATAACGATGTAACAGTAGGGGACCGTACTGTGGTAACAGTTTTGAGTCCTAAGTCGACATTTGTGTTAACTCAGTAAAAACCCTGAAGTAATGGAAAACAATTTTTATTGTTTTTTTTTCATCTTCTTCTTTTTTTTAATAAAATAACGAAAACGATCATTGTCATGTAACAAGATTATAATGATATAACTATATATGTTGGGTTTTGATTAGCCTACATGGATGATGACTGGACCCACGCAGGCCACCTAAGGGCCTTCAAGGAGGGCTACTGAGACACCACTCAACATTTTAAGAGGCTTTCAAAGAAGATCCGGCCACAACATGGGGGCAGGTTCGCTCCTGGGAATATCTAAACTTGGGGGAAGTACAAAGGGTTATTGTTTAAGGGAAGTGCTACAACGTACGCACTTTTGGGGGGATTTACATCCCTCCCTGATGTGGACGGTGGTCCATGTCTTGAAGTTTGGGGAAGACGGAACTCGAGGATGTGATTCAAATCACGAGGGGATAATAGCCTTATGATGGGTTAGGGGGAAGAGAATCCCCCAAAATGTGCGTACGTTTTAGCATTTTCCATTGTTTAATGGGCGAAACAGGCCAGAGCGAGGGGGTGCATATTATTTAGAACACGCCAGAGGAAATAGGCAAGAACGAGAGAGTGAGGTAATGGAGGGCCGCCATAGGTACGTCAGATACCCTGACAAGTCAAAGATCTTCTGACGTTCTTATCCATAGAGGACGACCCACGCGTAGTGAACTCTAATTCTCCACTCTAAGGGCAAGTTCCATGAGAGACCTTTAATAAGGTAGGGGTTTGGGGTAGGGGTTTAAGGGAGTGAGGGAGAGCAAGTGTCACGGTGTGACTGTGCCATACGACACAGATTGTAGTTTGTGCCGTACGGCATAGTTTGTGTCGTAGAGAGAGAAAGAAAACAGATTAATAGACTAGGAATACCCACTGCAGCTCTGCTATGCCCATCATGTGGGCTCTATGCATATTAATATATAATTTAATTTTGTTGAAAAACCAAGGCAATTTTTTTATATTTTTTTTATTTGTTTATTTAATATGATATCAATAGATTAATAGGGCCCAACGGCTATGTGAAATTAGGCAAAGATTGTACTGTACGGCACAATCTTTGCCTCCTCCCTCAAACTCCTTACTCCATCCCCACATCTAGGACCGGGAGGAGGGGTTTGGATGTTTGAGGTGCCCATGATACTTGCCCCAACCTCAAAAAATACTTTTTTTGCTTGTTTAAGGTGTCCATAACACTTACCCTAATGAAGCTAATTTACAGGTGCTACATGGCAATACCGTTAGAACCATCAGATAAGGATTGCTTGCACACCACACGTTGGTAGCTTCTATAAAGGCCTGACTGCTGGAGGGTCTCAGTCGTCTATCTGTAGACATGCCAGAGGAAACATGGTCTTCTTCCTTTGTTTTTCTCCCCACCTGGACTATCTAAACCTCTCCTCCTACTCAACCACTGCTCACCCTCTCCAAATCAACCTCTTTCTCTATGTTCAAAAAGATCCTTAAATGGCCATCTCAGTTGGTTTAGGCAAGGACTCATGCTGACCTTCTCCTTACTCATCACCTCCACCTAGACCTAACATCTTTCCCCTAAAACAACAACATAACGGCTTAGGGCCATTACCGTTATAACAAACTGCTTTTTAAACATTGGAATCAGCAAGGGCCGATCCATGAGTCAGGCGAGTCGGGGTCGATTCACTCGGCTGTGACTCGGGCTACTCAACTAAACAGTTCCCCCTCCCCATAATGTCTTACCCCCTCAGTTTTAGTCATTTTCAGATTGAGCAGAATGTGTGAACCTTGGTCTATGGGGCAGATGGATCAGATCTTCATATATTGGTGCATATCGAGTGGATCGAGCAGATCTGGACAGGTTATCGAGCAGATCGAGCCTTTTTAGACGCAGATCGAGCATCTGCTGCAGCTTTCATTCCTTAGGGTGAGAAGAAAAAAGAAGCAGAAAAAGAAAAAATCGTACCTTGGGTTTGTTGTTGAGCTCCCCTTACAGTCAAGGAGGAGGAGAAGAAGAAGAAGAAGAAGAAGAAGAAGAGAAGAACTAAAGAAGAAGAAAGAAACAAAAAAAACCGTACCTTGATCTATCCAACTTCCCCTTCTCCCTTTCTTTTTCCTGTCATTCTTTTTCTTGATGACTGAAGAAGTTGGGTTAAATGTTTAGATTTTAGGGCTTAAATTTTTTTTTATTATATATTAGCGAGTCGGTGATGAGTCACTCGCCGAGTCACCTCATATAGGAAAATTCGCCCGAGTCCGGGCATAATCGCCGAGTGACTCACTTGATCTTTGACTCGGGGAATCGAGGCAAGATCGGCTCAGCCTACCCTCGAGACCCGAGATACTCGCGAGTAACTCGTCGAGTCACCCCGATTCCGACCACTTAGTTTTAACGTCAGGTCAAGTTTTTGTCCTCATTAATAATACGCCCAGTATATATATGCTACCTAGATAACCGTTTGAATTCAGTTCAGAAATCTCTAGTTCTACATATTGAGATATGTGCACGTCCTGTGATAGTATGATATACATAGCATGCCCCGAATTTTTGTAATACTCTTAATTTCTCCGATTGAGCTCATAATTTGTATTTTTAATCAATGATTATAATTTTTATTTATTTGCAGTTAAACGGGTTTAGGTTAGGATGTCCAACCTGAATTTTTACTAGTTTGTTAAATTAGTAGGCAAGTTAGAGCGTAGAGGCAAGTAGGCAACCTATATGTGCCTGAAGTAGGGCACGCTTGGCATATCATCACTATTCTTTGACTTTTTGTTTTTCGTAACATTATTCAGTCTTGAATGGTATGCTATTATGGTTCGGTAATGCTTGAGTTACAGCAAATTCCTACAGAATTTGCTACAACTTAAGCATCCAACGGTCAAAGTGATATGCATCTCCTCGTAATTCGCATCCCATCCTAAAGTGTTATGAATCTCACCGTGAAATGTGCCTGCTGTAGCAAATTCTGTAGGGATTTCGGTAGCCCTAGCACTACCGATTATGGTTACTGGGAATACTGGGTATTGTAGACCCACCACCAGTGTTGCAATCAGACTTTGATGCATGGGTCCCGCTAACGTGTGCCCTTAGGGTACACGATAAGGTTATTTTTTAGCGAGTTTTTTTGTAAGTTAGAGGTCTTCAAAGTAACTGAATTTTTGTAAACATAATATTATCATTATTTATAAGATATCCACAAAAAATCAGCTCAATCAGAGATATTTAACTCTCTAAACAAATCACTTTAAATGTCAGCCGTTCATTCGTATTATTAAAGTCTAAATTAAGTGTTCGTAGTGCTAAAAGGTTCTAGAGGTCTCGGATTGAACTGATTTTTTTAGATATGATCCAAATAACATAAATAACATACATATAAAAAAAATTAGCTTATTTAGACAACCTTAAAAAACTAAACAAAATAGAAAACCTAAAAGCTTATCGGCACATGTTAACAAAATCCTTGATGCATAGTGATTTGAAAGTGTAGAACCTCAAATTCTCAAATGAACAATATTATTTGGTGTAGGTTTTATTTATTTTTGACCTTTAACCCAATACAGAAATTAATGCATTATTATTGTCAATTTTATCAGAATGGTTTGAACGACTGGAATGGTTTGAACAACGAGAAAGTCAATTATGCGAAGCGGACCTTCTACGAGAGTCCCATTTATGAAGTTGGCCCACAATGGAGTCTGTCATGGGTAATTAGGTAAGATGATCAATGAATTTGTTTGTGTTGGCTTATTTTCATTGGGTCATTAGTTTTCTTCGGCTTTTGATATATTCGTTGTTTAATTGTCAAGAGTTGATACACACAAGAAGTTCCTTAATTACTACGTATAACCCCTTGCCAGAGGCACGGGGCCATACCGCGTTCCTCACACGCGCTACACGCTTATGATTCGTAAAATGGTTGTCCATCCTCCCTATACGCGCTTCACATGTGTAGTTTGGATGTTCAAATGTGTTATGCGCATTTCGTCTACGTGCACTTTGCGCGCATCCCCACTAGCACCACCGACACCACCAAAACCATCGGATCCACATGCGACTCTACCGTCAAATATACATCAGGTGTAAATAAATATGACCATAGAACACATCCGATATTTCGTAAAAGAACATAAGGTTATTTTGGTCATTTACTATGGCCACTAGACACATCTAGTATTTCTTAAAGGGTGAAGGAAAAATTTGTCTAAAAAACCTTAAAGGGTCAAACAAACTTGTCTATTTGCAAAAGCGAATGGGTTGAATTAGTCGTAGCCATCGGATGAATTTAGTGGATCATCATTAATAAGTCGTAACTTTTGGATGGATTAAGTGGATCATCATTAAAATTGTGAGTAGGGCCCTTTAAGTAACTCAACATAGCTTAGTGAATTGAAATAGAGCTATTGATGAATAAAAAAAAGTTCCTTCTTATGTTTTAGTCGTCAATGGCTATACATAAAAAGATACCATCCAGTTGTAATATATAGATTTGACATTTGTGATTTTTAGTTATGAACTGATTTTTTCTCATATTTTATTTAATATTATTGTTTATTTAATTGTTATTGAAACAAGCATAAAAACTAACACATTCTAAACGAACAAAAAAAATCCGATGAGTTGAATTTAATAAAACAAACATTCGGTTACAAAACATGAATGCACAATAAATAAAGTTAAGAAACAAAAATAATGTATATAAGTTTAATAACTATCAAGTATCAATATCATTGACAACTTTTTAAGCAAAACTATAGTAATTATAGTAATAGCAATAAATGTTAGGCTCTACAACCAAGATTTTGTGGACAGTTTTAAGACAAGGTTTTATAAGGGGACAACATAAAGATGATTTAAGGATTGGGCATTTGCGATGATGTTTTTCTCATCACATAAAATCATAGATCGTCACAAAAAACCATATCATTTTAAAAACCCCTTAAAAAATTAGGTGATTTGTGATCCGTCCATAAAAAATTATTAATTTGAACCAACATTTGATGGTTAGAGGTTTTAGAACATAGTGAATTTAGATTAAAACGATCTATATGGTGAGGAGATCATCATCACAATCATTGGATCATCTCTTCATAAGCAAGTGATAAGCACCCAAAACTCTAATTTAAACCCCTCAAATAATGTATTTTCTAGCCCTAAATTAGTTATTAATGTTACTAATGGATGTATTTACATGATGTAGGACAGAAGAGCCTCAGTTCGATTAAAACATCCAAATCTTGCAACAAAAGTGAAGAAGGATTAAAGCTTGCTAATACGTAGCATCAAGGCAAAGATGGCTAGATGGTTAAGGTGTTCTTCATCCTTGCAATAGGTCATGGGATCAATTCTTGTGAGCTACAAATTTAATCCTTTTTATAAAATCCTCCATGCAAGCAACAATCATGCACCGTGAAGCACAGGATCATCTCCACCACAACTCCACAAATGGAAAGAAATCAAGATTTTTATGGGAATTATGATAATTGATTCCAAATCATTCACAAAAAGGAATTATGCTAGCAATGCTAATTTAATTCCCATACTCTTTCCTCTTTGTATTTATTTTATTTTATTTTCCTTCTTTCTTGCCTTTTAGAGAATTTATTTTTCTATAAGTATGTAAGAAGGGAGAAAGGATGAGGCATCTTGGTTCTTGTAACTTTTCATCTACAGTGGTGTAATCTGAGAGGGGGGAAGAAATTAGAATTTAATAATATTATTTTGGTCTCATCTTGAATATTTAATTTTTAATTATTATTCTCCATCCATGGAGAGTTAAGCCTCCACTCTTTGGTGGAAGGTGAAAGCTCTTCATGGTAGATTTTTAATCCATTTATCAATTTTAGAATCTCTCTAATTATACATTAATGCTAAACTCTATTATTATTGCTTTGTTCTTTCAATTCTTATAATATAATCTTGATTTTATGTGCTTATCAAAGTGTGTTTGATAGTAAATGCTACTTTATTGTCTGATTTACTATGCTTACATCAAGATTTGACATAGAATACTTGTTTATGTTTACATTTGTACAAGCAATATTTTCATGGAGTTCTTATTTTTTTTTCATTTGAATTAATTTAATTCTAAATCATCCACTAAAAATTAGATCTCAATCTATTTTTAGTGAATAATTTTTAAAGAGAGTTTTTTAATAATTTTAAAGAGTAAAATCTATTATGTTGAGTTAGTAACCGGAAGCCAAAGATTTCCATCATTTGATCATTTAATTATTTTCTTTGATTTTTAGTGTTAACCAACATCATCTCTAAAAATTGCTTAAAAAAAAAGAAAAATGTTGAACTTTGCATATGCATAATCTTTGTTATTTATTTGATCTAAATTAGATTTGGATTCGATAACCCTTACTTCCTNTACTGCACCCATTATTCGACCACCTAATTGGGACCTACCATTTGAAATCATGTGTGATGCGTCGGATTATGCTGTAGGAGCTGTTTTAGGGCAGAGGGTTAACAAGTTGCCATATGTCATTTATTATGCTAGCAAAACTATAAATGGACCCTAACTCAACTACTCTACCACAGAGAAGGAGTTGTTGGCGGTCGTATTTGCCTTAGAGAAATTTAGAGCCTACTTGTTTGGATCTAAAGTCATTATCTTTACGGATCACTCAGCATTAAGGCACCTTCTCTCTAAGAAGGAAGCAAAGCCTCGTTTGCTCCGTTGGATCCTTCTACTTCAAGAATTTGACTTAGAAATCCGTGATAAAAAGGGTAGTGAGAATGTTGTTGTAGACCATTTATCTCGCCTTGTTGTCGAGTCTACTGGAGATTTTCTTCCTATTTTGGAAACATTCCCTGAAGAGCAACTTTTAGAGATTTCTAATGCACCATGGTATGCGGATATAGTAAACTATCTTGTGACTGGTCAAGTACCATCTTTTTGGTCAAAAAAAGAGAAGGATAAATTCTTAGCTAAAGTCAAAGAATATTTTTGAGATGATCCTTACTTATTTAAGTATTGCCAAGACCAGATTATTCGTAGGTGTATCCCAGGAAATGAACAAGAGTCTGTTATCTCTTTTTGCCATGATCAGGCCTGTGGTGGCCATTTTAGTTCAAAACGAACCGCTGCAAAAATCTTGCAGTCT
>MVGT01003334.1:41046-51332 GCA_002174775.1 Macleaya cordata | reverse complement strand
CTCTAATTTAAACCCCTCAAATAATGTATTTTCTAGCCCTAAATTAGTTATTAATGTTACTAATGGATGTATTTACATGATGTAGGACAGAAGAGCCTCCGTTCGATTAAAACATCCAAATCTTGCAACAAAAGTGAAGAAGGATTAAAGCTTGCTAATACGTAGCATCAAGACAAAGATGGCTAGATAGTTAAGGTGTTCTTCATCCTTGCAATAGGTCCTGGGATCAATTCTTGTGAGCTACAAATTTAATCATTTTTATAAAATCCTCCATGCAAGCAACAATCATATACCGTGAAGCACAGGATCATCTCCACCACAACTCCACAAATGGAAAGAAATCAAGATTTTTATGGAAATTATGATAATTGATTCCAAATCATTCACAAAAAGGAATTATGCTAGCAATGCTAATTTAATTCCCATACTCTTTCCTCTTTGTATTTATTTTATTTTATTTTATTTTATTTTCCTTCTTTCTTGCCTTTTAGAGAATTTATTTTTCTATAAGTATGTAAGAAGGGAGAAAGGATGGGGCATCTTGGTTCTTGTAACTTTTCATCTACAGTGGTGTAATCTGAGAGGGAGGAAGAAATTAGAATTTAATAATATTATTTTGGTCTCATCTTGAATCTTTAATTTTTAATTATTATTCTCCATCCATGGAGAGTTAAGCCTCCACTCTTTGGTGGAAGGTGAAAGCTCTTCATGGTAGATTTTTAATCCCTTTATCAATTTTAGAATCTCTCTAATTATACATTAATGTTAAACTCTATTATTATTGCTTTGTTCTTTCAATTCTTATAATATAATCTTGATTTTATGTGCTTATCAAAGTGTGTTTGATAGTAAATGCTACTTTATTGTCTGATTTACTATGCTTACATCAAGATTTGACATAGAATACTTGTTTATGATTTACATTTGTACAAGCAATATTTTCATGGAGTTCTTATTTTTTTTCATTTGAATTAATTTAATTCTAAATCATCCACTAAAAATTAGATCTCAATCTATTTTTAGTGAAGAATTTTTAAAGAGAGTTTTCTAATAATTTTAAAGAGTGAAATCTATTATGTTGAGTTAGTAACCGGAAACCAAAGATTTCCATCATTTGATCATTTAATTATTTTCTTTGATTTTTAGTGTTAACCAACATCATCTTTAAAAATTGTTTAAGAAAAAGAAAAATGTTGAACCTTGCATATGCATAATCTTTGTTATTTATTTGATCTAAATTAGATTTGGATTCGATAACCCTTACTTCCTCTTTACTCATTTGTTTTGTAGGTTGAAGGTTGTAAAAAGTGAAAGATTAAACGACGAATTCATACCTTTTTCAGCAAGCACCACGAAACTCTGTATTTTAGTTTCCTTCCAACTAATTAGTTAGTCAGGTAAAATGTGATAGCAAGCGATCTGTTCCGTACTTCCTTGTGAATTTTCTTTATGCCGACCCGCTGTTGTATAACACTATGTTGTTAAAGTCCTAGGCAGAGGCTGGGCGGCCAAGGGGCGCCTAGCGCCTAGGTCCTTCTCGGCGAGGCCTAGTCGGATTAAGCGGGCATATATAAATATAAATTCTAAAAAAAATATATACATATGTATGTCACAAAATTGTCATAAAATTAACATTAAACAATAATGATCCACATACAACAGCATCAAAACAAAATATCCATAGTCTAGTATGTGCACTTGGAGTCGTGGATTTATGAAAGGAACAACAACCAAACAACCTCTTAAGCAAAAAAAAAAAATTGCTTCTTACTTTTGAGAGAAGTAACATATTAGAGCAATCACTTTAGTGGTTTGTATGTAAGGAAAGGAACAACAACAAGACAACCTTTTAAGCAAAAAAAATTACATCTTGCTTTTTAGAGAAGTAACTTCTTAGACTCGTATATTATATTTATTTTTTTCCTCATTCTCTTTCATCATTTTTTCTTCATAGGAATCAAAAGTCTTCATTTTCCTCTTACTAGTGATGATGGGTCATGATGATGATGGTGGTGGTAGTGATGATGATGATGATAGTATTGGTGATGATGGATGATGGTGGCGGTAGTGATGTTGATGGATGATGATAGTGTTGTTGATGGTGGATGTTATATAACATAAAATAAATGAGAGTATAAATTATATAAGAGTCCGGATCCGTGTATGTCATTATTCTTACATTGGTTGGGGGGCAGGGCCCACATGGTGACGAGCTTGGCTAATTTTTAGTGAAAATGATCTACAAAATGAGTAGAATAGTATTCTAAAATTTCTAGCCCAATCAAAAATTGATCGGAAGTTAATTAAAAATTAACGGTGAACAATGAACGATGAGAAATAGTCAATTTTTAATGGAACTAGCAGTTTTAGAATGAGGTGATTTTTTGTGATGATGATTTACAAGGTGAAGAGAACATTCTCGAAAATATCAATCAGATCAACCTCCTATGGGCTCCACATGTTACTGTACATGTAAACCGATATGTTCTCATTTTATAAACCATAACTACTAATAGTTCAATCTTTCTTTTATTTATTTATTTCGGCTTTGGATCAACTTAGTTTACGATATAAGCTTCTCTTAATTTTTGACTTCTTAGAAGTACATCTATTTATGGTTGCCAACCACCCTCTCGATGATTTGTATTGCTTCATCAATGTTATCTTTTCCTTTTTCTTCGTTAAACTTTTTTTTTTTTCTCATTCTTTCAGTTCTTTGGTTTTCCGATCTGTTTTACTGATTTAGCTGTTATGGAATGAAATGGTGATTTCAGACGATTAGGTTTGTTGGCTGTTGGCGGTGGATGAGCAAATTATATGTATTGGTGTAGGTACATTTCTATCTCTCTCTCCTGCTTCTCATTATTTTCTTCATCCTCATCCTATATAACTAGACGTCCTATAAAAGTTGATACCAAAAAAATGTTGAAAACACTAATTTTGTGTAGATAATAAGTTATGTCAATTTTATTTTCATTTTAAAATAAGACTACACAAATTCTCTCTTCGTTATATGTATACTTTCTTTTTACGCCATGTGTAATTACATTTTTCCTTTACAAATTTATACTAATCATATGTCTCTTAGAGACTCTTCATTTATAGTCTGTTTGGACAAGGGATTTGGGAGAGGGATTTTGTGGGGACCAGGTATTTGGTGGAAAAATCATGTTATATTTTTCTTCAAAATCTCTAGTCCCCACAAAATTCTTCCCTAAAATCCCTTGTCCAAATAGATTACTACTGAATTGCGATTGACTACAAACTATAGGATAGTTTTTAATTCATCTTTCTCAACTAATGATGGCTATACATAAACCAAATTTTCCTGATTTATTTATATACATATGAAAAAGGGATGTCTGTAATCTGACTAGTTAATTCTCAAATGATATAGGCAACAGTTTGAAACAATCCAGTGGTTATGGAGTACGCTGATGTGGCCACTATGATTTTAGAACTTGTAGTTAGTTGGTTCGTTTTGGATTGGCTTCGCTTGGCTCGAGTCAAGATAATAATTGATGCACTAAATTTCCACTGTAACACTGTTTCCTTTACATCAAAGTAATTTTTTTATTTGTTACTTTTTGAAAGAAAATCTAAACATTTACTCTCCCTACCCTGTTACACTTTTTTTTTTTTTTTTTAATAGAAAACCATAGATTAACGCAAACAAGAGGTTCAATAACCTTATACTCTACTGAGTCTACAATGTTTAGTTGGGAAATAGAAACTGCAGAGCTCAAAAGTAGCCTTGTGGTTGGAGACGTGAGTCTTCTCTCACACTTAGCGTGCATAGAAATTGTTTCCATAGGTTTAAAGCAATGTTTTAAAAACCGGTCCGGTCATTGAACCGGAAAAGTCATTGGGTTGGGTCAAATCGGGTCAACCAGTGGGTTGATCCAAATAACCCACTAAAGAATTGTATATTATAAACAGGAATAATATATTATAGATAGAAAAGCTTATGAAAGTAAATAACCAAAGCTACCTAGCCTAGATGGTAAAAATGTCCATTACTCAACCTTCCTAGGTTCAAACCTTTCTAGATGCAATTTTTTAAAATATATACATTCAGACCCAGTAAAAAAACCGGACGGTTCACTTGGGTTTCTGGTTCAACCGTCCTGGTCAACTGGTTTAAGCAAAAAATACCGGTTTTTAAAAAAATTACTGGGTCGGTGTTGAACCAACCCGGTTTTTGGACTGGATCACCGGTTTTTCGGTTGAACCGGCCGGTCCGGGCCGGTTTTTAAAACATTGGTTTAAAGTTTATAAACTTGAACCACACATTAGCTAACGTTTGAACCCGAGCTTTTGCTTCTTCAAAAAACTTCGGATTTCTCCAAATTGAGATTCTTTGTTTCTCCATCTTTGTAGCGAAAAATCTGCCAATCATTGCTTTCAAACATCACATTAGCCAACCCTAACTCCATACACCATTTGAAAGCACAAAGTGCTGCAAAACGACATCTTTCTTCTTTACTTGTACATTTAGTTGAGATGCACCCCGTCCCTTTACATTCTCTCACTAGATTAGAAAGAGAGATACCAATACCCATATTGTTGTTGGAAAAGTTCTGTTATGACCAGCAATATTTAAGCATGATTTTGAGTAAGACCAACATCTGATTTATGAAAATAAATCATTGGGTTGCGTTCCTCTCGTCGAGTAGTTGCTCGTAGAGTATTTATTTGCTCAAAACAGATTTCGGATGAATGAGAAATTGAATCTTTTAGAACCTTGTTGGAAATAGGACAAATCTTGTGTAAAAAGGATAGTCCCACATTGGAAAAGTGTGAGAACCTCAAGAGCCTCTTATATACATTGGTTGGCCTTTGGGTTTGGGCCCCAAGGGGCACCCACTTTTGTAAAAGGGGGAGGACCTAAGCAAAACCACACACACGCGCGCGCGCGCGCCGCCCGCCCGTCCGACCGACCCGACCCGGACCGGGCTGGGCTGGGTTTGGTTTGGTTTTCTGGAGCCCTTGTTGGGCCTGGGCTGGGTCTAGGTCCCTCATGCCTAACTGTTATTTTATTTTTTGTTTCTGGGTTTATTTCCAACGGGTTTTTGGGGTGTATTGAGTCTGTTCACGTTACTCTAAACCTTTTCTTTCAAATACATCTGTTTGGTCGAATGGGTGCTTGTGAACAGATTCTTTGGCTCTTCGTACAGTCACCATTTCTACTATAAATAGTGTCCAGAGTCTGCATTTGTTTCATTCAATTTTCGCATCTAGTAGTAGTGTTTGTGTTTAAGTCTGTGAGAGAGAAAAACTTTGCATTATTTGGTTCGAAGCTTCCTGTATATTGAAGTGCTGCAATAACAAGAAGGTAAGATCGTTGTAGTCCTGGGAGACAAACGCCATTCTCCATCAGCATCCGTGTGGGGCGCTAATTGTCTTAAGGACATAGATTCTTTCTAGCCTCGATCTAATTTTGTTTTCTTCTTCTAATCCTCTCTTTCACTGTTTCGTCTTCTATACATATATATATCAGTTTTGTACTGATTTTTAAACAGTTTAGTACTGTTGCGATTTCACTGTGTTTACAACAGTGATATACATATTTAAACTAATTATTTATTAGTACTTCGGTTGTACAGTATACGTACGTAATAACAATTGTTAGGGAATGAAAAAGAGTGTATTGTAAATCTTATAATCCACTTGATGTCAATAGTAGGAGTATGACTTGGAATAACATTATGCTGAGCAAGGCATTGACTATAGAGAAGGTTTCTGAACTTTTGTTGGTTTACTTGATAGTTATCCAAGGGAATACAAATTTGGGTAGTTGTACTTAACCTGGCAAAACCTGACCTCACCCGCCAAATCCAACCTTAAACTGACCCGCCAACTAAACGGGTAGGGCTAGGTTGACCTTTTCTAACCCGTGGGTCAGACTGGTTAATTTTAATATTTTAAGTTTTTGTTAGTGACTTAATCTTTTAAGTGGCAAATTTTAATTTTTTACTTTAATTAGTGAGTTTTTAAGTTTAAAATAATAATTAATGACTAATAAATAGTTTTTTAAATTTTACGTTTTAGTTAGGTTCAACCCGCCTAGGGTTAGGGTTTGAAAAACTGAATCCTGACCCATTGTCACGTTATGCAAAAACTGATTCACATCTAGAGTTCCATATGTACCAAATAACAAAACCATAAAAATTAGACCAGTCTAAGTCATTTTGACTCCACCCTACTAAAGGATTGTTCCAACTCATGAATCATTAATTGAAAGTATTGTTAGACAAGAAATCCACATGGAAACCACTAGGAAGGCTGAACCATTCTTCTCTAGAGAATTTGTAGTCTAGGAACAGGTTCTCGAGAGATTCGACGTTTTTATATGTGAAAAGTTAGAAGCTATCTTACGATCGCGGGGGTGGATATCATGCAAACATTTCCTTGACAATTACTGTTCTGGAGAAATTTCTCAACTCGCCTTCAAGATTAGCCACTGTAACAATAACATTTTGGCAGTTAGATGAAAACACTCTTTTCTTTTTCTTCTTAGATGCTATCTATATGGTATGTCCAAAAATTATTATTGTTTTTTTTTTCACACTTTATTGCTATGTAACATTGATACGGGTATGGGTGTCGGTGTCCGACATGGGTACGAGGTGTCCGACACGGTGACTTAAAAACACCCAGTATGCGGACACGGGTGTATCAATCATTATATGCTTTAATTTTAGTTATAATTTGTATTTTTAGAACCAACATTGTTACATAATACACAAAAGACATTAACTTAGAACTATATAATACGTTCTAACACGATTATGTGCAAGTATCCATTGAAGTATCTATAAGTATCAACATGAATGTCCGAGTGTCGGACACGGCAAAATTCAAAAAAGTGAAGACATACCTTTATTGTTACAATTGAACATTGCAGAAAGCTGAAGCGGTTTTAGTTATTAATGACGAGGAGTTATTTAGTTTCTTTTTTTAGTTATTTGTTTAAATTCTCTTAAAAAAATAGATTATAAAGAATCTGGTGATATGATAGGGATGAGGCTTGAAGGGGAGAGATTGGAGAGGGTTCAAATGAATGGTGGAGCCCGCTTTAAAGGAAACTCAAGTCAAACAGGGTAAAAAGTTTAAATTGTGTTGTAGTATGTAATGGATTTAATTGTAAACAACAATTCTTATAAATATTTAATGCGGCTTCCTCTTTAAGAGTTTAGTGTGGGTAACGTGCACCCTCATGCAAAGTGGTGCACAAAATGGCAATTGGTTGTGTTAGGGTTTTGGATGGTTATTTGGGACTTTGAGTCTAAAGCAAAAGGTAGGGTTCAACTTCAAGCCGTCCACACTCTTACATAGTCCTCAAAGAGCTCCATTTTAGATCTGCAAGTGGTATCTCTCTCTCTCTCTCAAATTTATAATCTCTCTCCATCTCACTCTCTAGATCTCTCACTCTTACTCTTTGCTTATTGGAGGTATCAGAAGTTGAAGCACGATCATATCACTTTCTAGCTCTCTCTCCTTGCTTATTGGAGGTATCAAAATTTGAAGCACGATCATCTCACTCTTTTTTTTTTTGTTTTGATCAGGGATCATCTCACTCTCTTGCTCTTACTCTTTGCTTATTGGAGGTATCAAAAGTTGAAGCACGATCATCTCAAAGGTATATTTTGTTTAGGTTTTGGTTTGATTAGCAAGGTATATTTAGTTTAAGTTTTGATTTGAATAACACAGGTATATCTTGTTTAGGTTTTGATTTGAATAACAGAGGTATATTTTGTTTAGGTTTTGATTTGATTAACAAGGTATATTTCGTTTAGGTTTTAATTTGAATAACAAAGGTATATTTTGTTTAGCTTTTGATTTGAAAAACAAAGGTAAATTTCGTTTAGGTTTTGATTTGAATAACAATGGTATATATAGCCTGAGCTAACAAACAAAAGTTCATTAGGGAATTTAGATACAGTTCAATTGTATTGACAGTTTAATTGAGAGGAATTAGGGAATTTCGATACAGTTCAATTGAGAGGATTTTTTTTTTATGAAGAATTGAGAGGAATTTTGATACAGTTCAATTGAGTGGAGTTTCGATAAAAAATTTGAATTCAAATATGTGTGTTTTTGAATATTCAGGTCTGTAATGGATTATGATGATAATCAAGAACTTACTTACCCACCAGTACCTTTAAATAAAAGATATTTGAAGCATGGGAAGTTGAAGCCAGATTTGGCTCTCCCTAGACCTGCTGATTCAAAAGGTAAATTTAGAAGGTGTCGATGGGTTGCACCCGCTAAAGGTTGGTTTCGAATGGACTGCGATGCTTCGTTTATTGTTGAGAGGGGATCCATTGGAGTAGTATTCAGAAATTGGGAAGGGAAACCAATTGCTATCGTGTATGGTGTTTGCAACGAAGTGATATCAACATTATATCACGAATTGCAAGCTATACACCATGGACTTTTGATAGCAATTGAGAACAAGATTGGTCCATTGTACATTTCGACGGATATAGTCACGATGCGTTTAAGCTTCTCAAATTTGAGGTGGTGTTCCATCCATCCAATGATTATTCTCCAGAAGTGCAACAAATTGTGGACCAAATCAAAGTATTACTAAATGAGCACTATGATATGAAATATCATTTTTATCACGTGCACCGCCAAGCAAATTTTGTGGCGAATCATCTTTCGAAGCCTGGTTTGGTCCCTGGGAGCTTTTATTATTGTCCTTCTCATTTTACCACGTTCAAGTCTATTCGAGGAATGTATGATGCATGTCCTTTTGATGAAACTTTATACTATTTCATCAATCGTGACGCAAACGGCCCTAGTTTTACAAGATACGACAAAGATTATATCCATCCGATGGATCGTGGAGAACCTGATGAGTTGATCGATGGTGATGAATCTGAAAGGTTGATCGTGATGAATGTGATGGATCCATGATTGGTGTTGGTGTGAACAATTTTCGTAGACTTATTATTACTTTTTATATTTCTTGAACTACTTTTTATTGTGGATGCGAGACTATTGGTTTTTTTTTTAGTTGCTTTGGAGTTGGTTAGTTTTTGTATTTGTTAAACTACTTTTTGTTGTGGATGCTGAAATTTATGGTTTTCTCTTGTTAGGGCAAGTGCTATGGTAAACCCTTATTTAGGTTGTTTGGGATAGAGGTTTAAGGGATTGAGGGAGGGCAAGATTCATGGGATAAATTGTAGGGGTGGCATAGATTATGCCGTACCGCACAGTTTGTGCCGTACGGCACAGTTTGTACCAAATGACAGAGTTCTAATTTTGTATATATATAGTTTACAAAATTATATATATTTTACACACATTCTCTCTCTAGCTTTCTTTCTCTCTCTAGCTCTCTCTCTAAACAAGATTGTATCGTGGGGACTCTGTGCCATACGGCAGAGATTGTGCCGTATGGCACAGATTGTGTCGCACGGCACAATCTTTGCCTCCTCCCTTAAACCCCTTGCTCCCGCCCCAAACCTAGGGCCGAAGGGAGGGTTTTGGTTATTTGGGGTGCCCATGGTACTTGCCCTATCCTCAAAAAATGTTTTTTTTTGATTGTTTAAGGTGTCCGTAACACTTGCCCTTATTGTTGTTGGATGATGAAACTTACGGTTTTCTCTTGCTGTATTCTTAAAAACTGTGGTGTGCTTTAGTGGAATAAACAGGTCACTAGGTCTCCTAGTCATTTGTGTTTCATAGTAATGGTAGATAACAAAACCACTATTTTTCCAAGAAACAACATAGTACTACCTCTCTTAGTGAAATCAACAAGCACAAAGCCAAATTATAATGGTAGAATTCCACTACTACAATGCCTATGCATGATACAAAATATTTTTGTCCAGACTAGATGCATCATTTATCTCTTCACTACAAAAAAATTGACTTTTAGGGACGCCCATTTGGGGACAGTTTTTGAAACTGTCCCAAATAATTGATTACTAGGGATAGTTTATTTTTGTTCGTCCCTAATAACTGACTATTAGGGACGGTTTTCTCAAATTCCGCCCCGAATGGTTGATTATTTGGGACGGTTTTGACTGTTCCAAATAACCCTTAAGTATCTGATTTATTATAGTTGAAAATGGTCGTATAGGGACGGTAATAAAATCAGTCGCAGCTGTAGTTATCTAGGACGACTACACCAAATATTTTCCGTCCCTATTCAGTAAAATATATTTCGCGCAAAAATTCCCGCACTAAATTTTGACGAAAAATATTTACGGGAGAAAAATTTACATTAGGGACGAAATTGTCCGTCGGGAGAAAAAAAAACCTTTTTTTTT
>MVGT01003334.1:23108-37333 GCA_002174775.1 Macleaya cordata | reverse complement strand
AGTGAAATGTTATTTCTATTATTAATATGGATTATTACATTTGCAGGGATTTTAGAAGATAGTTGTAGATAGATGGGAGTTTGCAGATGAGTGGGAAGGTGGAAACAATTGATGGTCGGGGAGCTCGAGTTTGCAACTATAAGACTTTCTTGTTTTTTGGTTTATTAATCACATTTAGATAGTGGTATGACTTTTGAATGGAATGTGCAAATCATTTTTTGGCCTTGTAAATGGATATATGTTATTTTGGAGTTATGAATAAAATGCAAGTAAATGTTATTTTAGACTTCTGAGTGAAATGGTTGCTACTTTATATACTTGTAAATAGTTGTGAAGAATGAAGAAATGTAAAGATAGGTGAAATTGTACTGGCAAGTGAACAGGTGCTATGAGAATGGAACAAACAAAAATATAAATTTTTTTTTTGAAAAAAAAAAGGATATTAGGGACGGTTGCAAACTGTCCCCAATAGTAATATAATATTCCATTTAAGCCATCTTTTTAGGGACGCTTGGGACCGTCGCAAATAAGCTGAGCATTAGCAACATGCTATAAACCGTCGCAAAGACCGTCCCTAATACTATCTGCGACGCCTCGGTTGTCCACGGAACGCAAACCGTCCCAATAATATTTTAGGGACGGTTTTTGAGTATTGGGGACGGTTTTAAACCGTCCCTAAAAGTCTTTTTTTTTTTTGTAACACTACACATTCAGTAGGTCAATCCAAGAAAATATAATTGACTCATTACTTAACCAACCATACTGAATTGTTGGATGGGAAAGATAACAAAGCCACATGAAGATTACGGCTCCATAGTCAAATCTAAGGCGTTTGCAACAACCTACAGAAAGTAATCATCCAGAAGCTATCTAACACTCTTGAAGAATATGAAGTAGACAAAAGCTAGTGGCAGACTGTAATCACAACATCTGGTAGAAGGAGCTAAGATTTGATAATTTTATTTTTGGAAAATACACAAGAAGAAATAGAATACACAGTCTAGACTAGTGAAAGAGAAACCAGAGTTGGTAAATACCTGCGGCTTGTTACAAAGCACGAAATGCTTGGTGGCAGTGCCACTGGTTCCCACGTAGAAGATTTTTCGACAAACTATGTGTCTTTATACTTCTTCTTCTGTGCAACTTGAATATCATGTCTGCTAACAAGATTGTATCAATCAGCAAGATTGATAAAGGATAAGTGGATAATTTGTGTTAATAAGATATTTGAAGAACACTTGCATATTTGAAAACGGGATACCAACAATTAATTACCTGAGATAGTCAAGGATTGCTCAATTTTTTATTTTTTTTTTATCTGTATAGTCAAACTAATTACGAAGCACAGACAATACACTAGAAAAGGATGCTGATGCTGATAAAATAAGGGACTATTACAAATGAACGCACAAACCCCAGACCAGATTCTACGCACTGGGGTCCAGTTATGAAACAAGTTAACAGAATCTGAGCCTTGGATGCATAAGATCGACACCCTATACAGGATTCTATAGTAGTGGCCTTTAGTGCCTTGTAACAACAACTAATAATGAACTGTAACTCTGAAGAAAGTGCAAAGGATACAACCACTCTAGCGTTTTCATCAGAGAAGTCGATTCTTTGGAAGACTTGAAAAAAGTTGAATAACAAATAATAAATCTTCCACTGCAGCAGTGTCGTTAAGGTTTTGTTGTTAAACCATCTCTCCCTCCCTACCTCCTTCCCTCATCGAGTATCATAGGAATGTTGAGAGATGAATTATTTCCTGGCGGAAGTTTATACTTATAAACGACGCAGTGTGCTTCAGAGGGATAAACAGGTCATTAGGTCTACTAGTCATTTGTGTTTCATGGTAATGGTAGATAACAAAACCACTATTTCTATTTGTACAAGAAACAACCTAGTCCCACCTCTCCTAGTGAAATCAACAAGCCCAAAGCCAAATTATAATGGTACAATTCCCCCCAAAGCTGAATATGACGCAGATACTACTTCTGCTACAATCAAGATGTAGACTTAAAACCAACCAGAATCCTTTTCCTCTTTGGTGATTCCCCATAGCGAGGATGCAACAGACCATGAAACTCAAAATCCCTTTCTTTGCCTAACAAAACACTCCGGCAGCAGACCTTTTTCAGATAGGGATTTGAGGGGGCCTGAAGTAGAAGTTACGAGAACCTCATCTACCAGTTCATCCAAGGAAACGTCAGTCTTGTGCATTTTACCCTTGTGTATATTAAAGTGGGAAAATTACTCACTCGTGATTCTCATACAGCCATACTAAATTTAGAGAGATTGTGAAATGAATGATTTGAGACCATGAACCACATGCACTTCTCTAAGACAAATGTGATCGTGTCCTATTTTTAATTGAAAAATCAAGAAAATAAAACTCATGCCGTTTTCTTGTCCATGTCCTCTCGCCGCGTCCGTGCTTCATAGTTTGGGACTCTCGCGTCTTTCTTCTCTCTCAATTTAATTGTCTATATGTTACAGGTGATTTCACTGGGTAAGAAATCACAGGTGAGTGTAGAAGCGTTTTCTAAAGTGGCTAGCATTAGCAACCATTGGGCCTTGGATGATCCATCTATAAGATAGAGGACCCATTCGACTTCCCATCCCGCCTCTCAGCAGGCCGCCCTTTAGCCCGTTGGCCTTTTTCCTTCTATGCACAAGGCCCTCTCACAAGTGACAAATTTATATTAATGAGAGATGGAAAATTTAAAATAAGTAAAGAAGAATTTTTTAAGCATTCTCTAATAGCCAAGGGATTTTAGGGAGGGATTTTATGGAGACCAGAGATTTTGAATAAAAATATAACATAATTTTTCTACCAAATCTTTGGTTCCCACAAAATTCCTCCCCAAATCCGTTGTCATTATAAATGAGAAGATGGGAAAGTGTTAGTAGGTGTCGGGATAAAATCATTACCACATTAATTTAATGGTTTAATTAGTCAAAAAAACCAGATTTATACATTAAACAACAATTTAATGCACGTGACTCTTCTTTCTTTTACTCTTTCCTTAGAGTATCTCCAATGCAATGTGGATGTGGTAAAATAAGACTGCCACATAGGAAAATACACATTTCTCAAAAAAAAACTCCTCAAATATTAATGTGAAGACACACTTTTAAACTGAGTTGGCAGTGGAATAGAATACTATTGGTGGAATGGATGTGAAAAACGAGGACATTGTGAAGTTGAACGTCTAGAATTTGAAAGAATTAGACATTCAACTTCACAATGTCTTCGTTTTTCACACTAGTGTCTTTCCATTCCACCAATAGCATTCCATTTCATCGCCAACTCAACTTAAAATTGTATGTTCACATTAGCATTTGAAGAGTTTTTTATGGAAAGATGTGTATTTTTCCTATGTGGCAGTCTTATTTTACCACATCCACATTGCATTGGAGATGCTCTTACTAATACCAACCTAATTTTGCCAAGTGCCAACCTAGATGCATCTCTATCTATCTCTCTCTAAAATAATCCTTATCATCTTCTCTAATTTAATTTTTTTATTTCAAATTACCATACATGGTACCTTATAAGAGATTTTGCATGCTGGGCCAAGATCTAACTTTAATTTGAATGGTGAAATTTTGAGTCTTCTATTTTATCTTTAAAATTTAGATGCTCATTTGAGGGGTTAAAAGCATTTAAATGGTATAGTTTTTTGTGATGATGATTTGTATAGCGGAAAAATCATTCTCAAAAAAAGTCAGCCATTCGATATTCTCCATGTGGCTCCTATATGAAAATCTCCTCGTATTATTACTCTTTTATTATATATATAATTTTTTTTAGAAAATATTATAAATACAATAAGCAAGCCAAAATATTTTTTTATATTCTTTTTCTAGACCATGATCTCTTAATTTCCTCGTAACACAAATTTTTTATTTCTTCTAGAGTAGTTAAAGAAGGTCCTAATTCCAGTATCGCACAAGGCCCTCTAAATCTCAGGGAGGTCAGGGATGGCCCTTGCCTCTCAGCTGCCATACGAAGGGATAAAAAGGGTGATGACCCGCCTTGTGTGGCAGCATCCTTAAGGAGCACACTTAAAACATTTGGCTTGAATGTTTTGCATATGTGCTACCACATATTATAAGGTGGTGGCAGTGGTGGGGTGATGGCGTGTCTTGGAAAGCATATACAATTTAGAAAAATGACAAAATTAGAATATGTATATGTCAAAGAGTTTTGACAAAGTGAAATTTTTTTTTTAGATTTTACAATAAAGATTGATGTGGCAAGTTTTAACTAAGATAAAATTTGGGCTGATTTTTTAAACAAGAAAGAACCAAAATTTGGCCTTAGGCCCAATTTATACTAAAGTTAATTGTAATAATAGATGGTTCATAAATCCCAAAATATTTAATAGGATTAAAAGTTTTAGATTGATGTGATATTTGACGAGGATGATCTATATGGTATGTACATCATCTTAAAAAAACTAGTCTTTAGATTATTTCCATGTGGATTTAACATGGAGAGTGTCAATAACATATCTATTTACGCATGTGCATTGATACTGAGTCATTATTACTAGTTACGTTGTTCTTATCTCATTAGTAATATTTTGTCACAATGTCACATGTTTTGAAGTAATAAGAATGTAAGATATAGTCTGTAAGATAACAATAAATACCAATCTTACAATTAAGGCGTCCAAATTAAGTTCCTAAAATCCACAATTATAGGTTCTTTCACATTAATCCAAGTTCATAAATACTAAATTGTTCTATCAAAGATTGTTGCTGCTACTCTTGCTCCTGAATAATAGTAATATCCCCTTCTGCTACTGTAGCCATGTGTGCTTCCTCCGTTACTGGTCGGTGATCAAACCTGCAATCCTTTCCGTATATGCATCTCCCTAACATTCTGTATAAAGGGCAGACCAATATATTCTGCAGAAAATAATAATTTCAAATTCGTTCAGAGTTTGCACTTCTACAGGTTAGCATTTCAAGAATTACTTTGAATATATACTAAGAAGACAAACGACACTCAAGAAGAGGAACATTAAATTTTAAATTTGTTACTTTCTCAAAGTTAGGGAAAAGATGACACAACATATACCTCTGCGCTCGGAAGTAGGTCGGGTGGAGTTGGTCCTTCCAACCGATCAATGGGATGATGAAACATGCAGTTAGCAGCATAATGGCAATACCCCATCTTCATGTAATTCTGCATAAGTGAAATTTCAATACAATGATACGTATGAGAATATTTATTTCAATACATACACGACAAGCCTCGTGTCCAGGAAACACTACCTGTCTTCATTCTAACATCAATGAAAAGTACGTAGATATATACCAATTAATAAGAGCTAGAGTATGATAATATTTCAATACATACATCACAATTCTTATATCCAGGCCGCTGAGGAGTATCGGTCTGGGGCAAAGCCGGCTGCAAAAGAAATAAAAGTGAAGTAACTGGGATTCAATTCAAGGATGGAAAAATCCCAAAATGTTTGACGAACCAAGTACCCACGTGATGTTCAGAAATCTGTGGGCATTTGGTTGCATTAAATCAGAAAAAAAAAAAAAATTTGTTAATGATACAATCCCGAAGATTGTATCTAAAAAAATTTTAAAAAAATAGAAGATTAGAAGAAGAAGGATAGGATTCAGGCTAATGGAGGAGCCCACGACCTCCAACAAACACAACAGTGTTTCCCGTTTCAATAATTTTCTTCACATCTCTTTCATTAATGTTCAAACTCTTTAAATAGAGTTTTACAATTACAAACACCTCTTACTAAAAATACCCACGTACACAAATAATATCTCTAAAAATATGAAACTCTATCCACTAACAAACAACAACTAAATCAATTAAACCCTAAATAATAGGACCCTTAACCACTTACAAGATCATGCCTACAAAATAGGACTACCACTTACCCACTAGTACAAACTAATTGACATTTTCTACCCTAGACTCATACGTGGACTACTCATCTAAACTAACTATATATTTTATCCTAACAATAACTAAAATAAAAAAATAAAAATAAATAAAAAAATATAGGATCGTATCAGTTAATGAGAAGTTCAACTGTCGTTGTTCTGTGTTCCACAACAAATCAAACTTAGGCCCTACTTAGTATCCAACCAATATTTGCATCGTGCAAATATTAAGAATGTCTCCATTTTTATTGGTTTTTGGTGGTGATTTGTAACGGGGTCTACTAATATGAGATGAAATGGTCAAAACTGCAAAAATTTACAGCCATTTCATCTCATATTTGTAAGTCCACTACAAACTACCAAGAAAATATGTATACCACCAAAAACCAATAAAAGTTGAGGTAATTTTAGCATTTTGCATGATGCAAATATTGATTGGATACCAAGCAGGGCCTTAGTTTTTTATTCAAAAATCTCTTTCTAGGGAAAATAGTGAGCAGCAAAAACATATATAGACCTATTGAAGCATGTTGTACAAAGAGAAAAGCTTCTAGTTGCACAATTACACTGCAGACATGATGTCACAGGACGATCCCAGGTTACACACCTAAAACAAAAGAATATCTACGCCATGGGATTCGTCGAAGACAAAAATGGGGTACAAATTCACTCCCAAAAGTCCGAATTATGTTAAATCTGGCTATTTGAGAAGGCTTTCTCCTATTTTGCAAATAGAGTTGCTCTTCAATAAAACCCTAAACCCAAGAAATATGGGTTTCTCTCTACTTTACAGCGTCTGCAACACACACCACCTCTCCTTCTCTCTCCATTTATACCTAGAAGGGGACCAGACCTGGCAATGGGCTTTTTTTCTATATAAAACAGTTAAATTGAATATTTGTTTTTCATAAAACATAAAATTTGTATCTAAGAAGGTTTGAACCTTAGTCTTAAGTGGACAAGTACACACTATAACCATCTTGGCTAGTGCTTTTAATTGCTCAAATGTTTTAGGTTTTAAAGACTAATCCATTAAAGAGTTTTATTTCATGATAATAAATTGATAATGATCATGAATTTGGTGATGCTGATGATGAATGACTATGATGATGATGATAATTATGATACTGGTGGGTGGCCATGATGATGATGCAACCATTACTACATTATATTCAAAGGTTTACCTAGCTGCAATGACAAAAGTATAAAACTCCATAGTTTGCTCACACCCTAAGGACTAGTCAGGTGCTCTAAGAGGCCCAGATACCCTAGACCTCAAAAAAAAAAAAAAATCTAGTTAGACTATACTAATGGGCTAAATGGGATAATGATCATTGATTTGATCGGCACCACACATGCCTAAGTGCTCGGCCCGTGTCCTTGTGTTGTTCCGTGATGTTGCCTTTTAGCCCGTGTTGTACCAACCCACTCTGTTTAACATCTTTAGGTTTGACGGGTTAGATTAGGATATGGTTGACCGGTCATAGATCATTTTGTCAACTCTACAAGGGGTTGTGCACGTGAATTAGATTTTTTTTTTTTTTTTTTTTTTTTGCAAGAGAGAGCATAAACATTAGAGGGTAGTGTTGTAAATTCATTAAAGAGGGAACTTTTTAAAAGTTAATTACTTTCAGGGGCGGAACCAGGAATTTTAGTTGGGGTGGGCTTAAATGAATATTTTTTGTTTTGAGATGTATGGGTACAATTTTACCATGGGCTAAAGTATAAAATCCTAATTTTTTAACTATTTTCAATACCATTTTTTTTTTCCTCAGAGTTGGGGTGGGCTGAAGCCCCCCAAGCTCCTTACTGGTCTCGCCCCTGATTACTTTGTTATATTAGAAAGGGGTACTTTACCAATTTCTAAAATTGTGAGGGGTACTTTACCAATTTCTAAAATTGTGAGGGGCACTTTTTAAATACGTAACTACTGTTTTTATATATTAGCGATGGACACTTTTGTAATTTTGTAATTTTTAGCTTTCTAATTTCAAAGTTGGTTATTGCCATGACATGCATCATGCACATGCCAAACAAACATGTATGGTCTGACGGCCGAAAAACAACACACATCATATACATGCCAGTTTTGACATAACATGACAATCCATTTCAGTGATTTTTTTTTGATAAACCATTTCAGAAATGATTTCACCGTGCCCAAAGCAAAAAATCAAGGGTTTTGTTAAATTGTGCCTCTAGGGCACATAATAAGATTAAAGTTGGAAGATGTTTTTTTGTCTGTTAGATATCTTTAAGATTTCATTTTTTGTAGTTATGATTTTATCATCGCTTATATGATGTCCACAAAAAATTAGTTTAATAGAGATATCTAACACAATGATCATTATTTAAAAGTTAAATAGCACGAATGAACGACTAACATTTAAAATATATTTTTTAGAGGGTTAAAGATCTCTAATTAAGCTGTTTTTTTTTGTGAAAATCATATAAATAATGATAACATTATACCTACAAAAAATAATTTGATTTGAAGACTTCTAACCAATGAAAAACATCTTGGAACTTTAACCTTAGGGCACATGATAACATGACCCAAAAATCAATACTCATTGAATATACATCGCTAGGTCATATGCACTAGTTTCTCATAAACAACCACTTAAATTCTATCCTAATAGTGGCGCTTCTACACCCACCTAGAATTTCTCACCATTAAATTCACTCAATGACATGTTACCAATTCAATTCAGAGAGAGAAGACAAATGAAATATTCAACATTATTCATTGCACATTATGTCTCAATTTTATTGGTGACTCACAAAGTGGTTGGGATCGGGTTGACTTGGCGAGTTACTCCTGAGTAACTCAGGTCTTAGGGTAGGTGAGCCGAGCCTACTCAGATCCCCTGAGTCAAGAGGGTAATTGACCCACTCGGCGAATTTCGACAAAATCATACGAGTTTTGACATGACATGAATGGGCGAATGACTCATCCCTGACTCGCCCATTTTATTTTTATTTTTTAAAAAACTAAACTTCAAAACATATCTAAAACTTCAATCCATAATCCCCTTCAACGACCCGACAAAGAGGGAGAAAGGGAAACTCGAGTTGTAAATGTCACTCGATTAGAGTGGTAAAGTTGTTGGGGGACAGTACCAATGACTTGGATTCAAGTACTTTTACATACAAATCCACTGATCAAAAAAAATAAAGGAAACTCGAGTTGACTGTAAACCAACCTCTTCCATTTCAGGTATGATTTTTAATTTTTTTTCTTCTTTAGTTATACTTCTTATTCCTTTTCTCCTCCTCCCAACCTCAACACAGACACAGTAGACTCATGACTATAAGAACATCTTTAATGTAAATGTGTTTTACTTCTTATGTGGCATAGTTACCAAGACATCCTCTTGAGGCTTGTTTCCTATGTGGAGAAAAAAGCTCCATAATTTATGTTGAAGAGATAAAGGCATCTCCAATGAAAATATGATTTGCTTATTTATTTTGCCTATGTGGCATTTAATTAATTAAATATTTTAATTTTTAATTATAAAAAAAGAAAAAAAAATAAAATCTTTAATGAGATTTGCTAAAAAAGATGAGAGAGAATAATATCATTAACTGAATTTACTGATTAGGATGGGAAGACATCCTCTTGGTGAACCTATAGAACAAGAGGATGGACCAGAGGATGTCTTCCCATCCACATGCCACATCATCTTCACATTATATTAGCACATTTGCACTTGAGAGGGTTTTAAGAATAAATTACGTGTGCTTCCTTGGTGGCACATCACTCTTGAACAGACCATGCTTGCATTGGAGATGCTCTAAGTGCTGAAACCATTTCACAGTGTGCTGCTCATAGTTCATAACCGTCAGTAATAAACGGTTACTATCTGAATTCGTATTCGAAAAGAATATTTGATATCCAAATCTGATTCAATATCCAAATGAATATTGCATTTTCCAATACGAATTCGTATCCAAAAAATTTATTGAATATTCGATAATATCTGATTCGATTCGATAGGTTAATCCAGTTTAGATATTATCCGAAATTCGGTAGTATCGAACTTAATCTTATACTATATTCAACTTTTTTTTTCATTCTATATATACTAATACCTATTATATCATATATTATATATTGTTTTTATATATCATATATAATTTTTTTTATATGTATGTGCTTTTTTACCGAATAGGATATTAACGGAGCGAATTCCTTAATATCCGAATCCGAATCGGTATCTGAATTCGTATAAAAAAAATCTTTATTATCCGAAAAATATTTCATATCTGAATCCAATATTTAAAGGTCCCTTGGGTTTATCAATGTTCATGATAGAACAACACTCTAATATTGTAGTCCCATTTGAGTTAGTGGTTAGGCGTATCCCTCTGTGCAAAACATAATTATTGTGGGGCCCAAATGAGTAAGATCCAAGAGTTGAGTTTTGGGAGGACGTTATCTTCATCATGTAAATCATCACTACAAAAAACAACCAATTGTAAAACTTGTAACACTACAAAAAATTGATTTGAAGTTGATTGAACATCAATTGTGACGACTTCTATCCAATTGTTGATGAGGTTAGATGTTTTAGATTGTTCTATTTTTTGTGAGGATGATCTACATGATGAACAAAACATATTCACCAAAAAATAACCCTTAAATCGTACTCATGTGGGCTCCACAATGTTTATGTGTGAGGGGAAACATAAACAATTTTATGTCCAAATAACATTTGCGAAAAAAGTCAGTTCTTTTTCTTTCTCTTTTCCTTTTCTTCCTCTCTCCACTCCACTATGGTCGTACAGACCAATTTATCCCGTCACTAAAGTGTAGAGTAAGTAGGCTATTTTTTCTCGTAAATCTAAATTCTAAATTTAAAAAAAAAAACCCAATATGATGCTAATATCTGATCTAATTTTTTAATACGTATTAGTATAAGGTTTAGATTATATAACCCCTTTAAAAAACCCGGTGTGAAGCTCACATGGAATGCATACAAGGGATAATTTTTGGAGATAATGATCCATACGATGTGGAGAACATAGTTACCTGAAATCAGCCTGTTCTAAAATTCCAACATCAAATATACATGTTTTAAATTAATGGTTAAAATAAAAGTTAAAAGCTTGTAAATTTTTAAAAGGTTAATTTTAAAAAGGAGTTTTGTAAAAAAAAAGTCCCTGTAAAAAAAGTTATTATGTTTTTAATTATTTTTTATAAATTTAGTCTAATACATGGACTTTTTTTATATTTTCCATTTTAAAAAAATTAGCTCTTGGATGCATTATATGTGGGCTCCAAGGGGTATATAACCTAACCCTTAGTATAATAAGTTGAAAAAAAGACTAGTATAATAAGCCATATCTGCATACATTGTTAACAATACATTGGGTTGTGGAGTTCACATAGGAATGATTCAAGGGCTGATTTTAAGTTAAGATGTTATCCTCATCATGTAGATCATCTTCGCAAAAAATCAATAAATTCTAAAATCTGTAAACCCATTATCGATTGAGTGGAATCAACTGTAAAATGATAAACTCAGTTACCGTTGATTTCTTGCGTATTTCAATCACCGGATGATGGGGTTAAAAGTTCTAGAATATCCCAATTTTTGGTGAGGTTGATCAACATAGTGAGTAGAACACCCTCACCAAATATCATCCCTTAGATCAATTTATGTGGGCCCCACAAGTAATGTATGAATAACAATTTATTTTGTCCGCTATACCTAACTTTATAAATTATATATAAGATGACATATATTTTTTGATGTTTTATAAAAAAATATATATTATTTTTGCTGAAACTGACGGAAACTGAAAGGGTAAGTCTTCGTGGGGGGAAGGGGAAATGTGTAGTTGAACCCGAGTAACAGCGGTAGACCCTGACTCGCCTGAGTCAAGGATCCGTCCCTTGACGTGTCTGTGACCATCCCGACAAGGGGTGGGTCAACGTAACTTCCACACCCTAAAAACATCCTCTAATCTCTGAATCCATCCGACGACTGCAACTTATTCAACCCATTTACTTTTACAAATTACCAAAATAACCTTATTTCTTTTTTAATACCTTTATACTCTTTAACAACTTTATTTATTATATTAATGACCAAAATAACCTTATTTTCTTTTACGAAATACCGAATGTGTTTCGTGGCCATATTTATTATTTACACCTGATTTACACTTTACGGTGGAGTCGCGTGGAGTGGATCCAATGGCGCGTTTGCAGGTGTGCACGAGGCGCGTGTTGGGAGAGAATGGAAAATTAATTTTCACGAGCTAAATGATTATAATACTCTTTTTTTACGAGTAATTGAGCCGTGTCGTAGGCACGACGATATTGCTAGTATTAAACATATGAGGGATGCTACTTTGCCCCATGTTAAAATATCCAATGTGTGCCCAACTATGTTGTGGGACCCATAAAAATAAGACTGGTGATATTTAGAATCTTAGGATTCTCAATGACTCATTGTAGTTGAAATTCATGTTGGTTTTGAAGTGAATGATCTACATATTGAGTAAGCCATTATCACTAAAATTTAGCCATTGGGTCATCTTTATGTGTCCCTCTAACTCTCATTGGGCACAACAAATTCAGCCATTGATTCGATTCTATGTGAGCCCCACAAGCCTAAATTAACGTGGACACATATAAGACACATGCAAATGAGAACATAGGATCTGCTCTCGTATATAGAGTCCGGATATATGTACAGGCTTAAATGTAAAGGTTAGATGTACAGTCTCTTATGGGGCCCACATGAGGTTGATCTAAGGGTTGAGATTTTGTAAGAATGTTCTCCTTACCATGTAGATCATTTTCACCAAAAATCAGTCAATTCTAAAACTTCTAGCCCCACTAAAAGTTATCTTTGTTTCTTATCGTCCATTTCTCACCGTTAATTTTTAATCAAATTCCGATCAACTTTTGGTGGGGCTAAAAGTTTTAGAATTGACTGATTTTTTGTGAAGATGATCTACATGATGAGAAGAACATTTTAACAAAACCTTGGCCCTTAGATCAGCCTCATATGGGCCCTACAAGAGGCTGTACATCTAATCTGTACATTTAAGCCTGTACATATATCCGGATATATATATTGGGTTAGATTCCGCAAATAAGGTTTTTTAGCCAATTTTAGCACAAGATTTTTTGTGGGGCCCACATAGCAATGATTCAATGGCTGTATTTTTGGGAGGATCTTCTACTCACCACATAGATCATCTTTACAAAAAATCACATTGTTCTAAAACCTCTAAGCCCTTTAAAAGTTAGGTAATTTGTGATCCGTCCATAAAAATTGTTAATTTGAGCAAACATTTGATGTGTTGGAAGTTTTAGAACCAAGTGATTTTATACAAAAGTGATTTATGTGGTGAGGAGATCATATTCACACCCTTGGATCATCTCCACATAGGCCAAAAAAAAAATTTGTGCTAATATTGGCTACCAAACCCTGGTTGCCAATCCTAACCCATATATACATAGATATAGAGATAGATATAACTATATATTACCATTTGTGGAATATTGCTGGTGCTATCTAGGGCGCCGCCCTTGAAAAAACGACGAAGAAGCTTCACTTTCCCAAAAGTGTTATTGCCCAGATAAGGCTGCTGGTAGGGAGCTATAGAGAAAAAAATAAAATTATAAGAAGCATATCTTACATGGAAGCTAGATATTATTACGTAATATAAGTGCATCTATAAAATAAACACGATGAAGTGAAAAAAGTAATCAACCCGTATATAGCTAGGGATGCTTACAAGGCGGAAAACACGATGTAGGAATTAATAATTGTAGGAGTTTTGCTAGAATAATACTAAAATTTGACACCAAAATATTACATCTGTTTTTTAAAAGTAGTATGAGGGGCTGAAATTAAAATTTTTTTAACCAACTGTTATGAGTGGTTTTCAATCAATAAAATAAGCAGATGTAATCTTTAGTGTCAAAATCTGATGTCCCACTAATAATGCCCTAATTGTAGTTAGCATCCAAGGAAGAATGCACATTAAATTAAATTAGTCGTTCATAAATTTTAAAATTTTAATGAATAGAGGAGGAAGATGAAAAGATATTAGTGGTAGTAGATACGACTGATCAACCCGATATTTTCGGTGCATACAAGTTTTTAACACTATAAAATAACATATGGAATAAGTGAATAACTGACTATTGAAATACAGTATCTAGAATTCCAGTGTTTTAAATCATTGTCATCTCACCATCTTTTTTAACTTTTCTAGACTTGCAACAGCCCTTAAAATATATTTATTCACAAAACAATAGAGTAAACCCT
>MVGT01003964.1:190194-204731 GCA_002174775.1 Macleaya cordata | reverse complement strand
TTTATTGGATGCACTATGGGCTTATAGAACTGCATACAAGACTCCTATTGGCATGTCTCCATACAGACTTGTCTATGGGAAAGCTTGTCACCTACTAGTAGAGTTAGAACATAAAGTTTATTGGGCAATTAAAGAATTTAATTTTGACCTTCCTACAGCTGGGAATCACCGTAAACTTCAACTCAATGAGTTGGAAGAACTTAGGAATGATGCTTATGAAAATGCAAAAATATATAAAGAAAAGACTAAGGTGTTCCACGACAAATCGATTCTTCGTAAGTCGTTTGAACCGGGCCAGAAAGTTCTTTTATATAACTCTAGGTTGCATCTATTCCCTGGTAAATTGAGATCTCGTTGGACTGGCCCATACTATGTCAAAGATGTGTTCCCTCACGGAGCCGTTGAACTTGAGGATCGAAAAAATGGCAATGTTTTTAAAGTAAATGGCCAGAGAGTCAAACCGTTTCTTGAACTTGGGGATATGGAAGTGGAGACTGTTCTTCTCCAGGACCCTATTTACCAAGATTGAGAACATATTGGGTCTTGTTTCATGTATATTAGTAGTCTTAGTTTTTCTTCTTTTTTAGATTTTTATTAGGGCGTTGCATGTCCTTTTTGCATATATATCTTGTCCTATCTTATTACAGGGAATGCTATTTTCATAACTTGCATTGCTCATCAGGTACACTCTCTTATTCCTGCTCTTTATTTATGTCTTCTGTGTAACATGTGTTACTGTGGTGTCATATTCTCAACATTGAGGACAATGTTTGATTTAGGTTGGGGAGTGGGGATTTCAAATGAAAATGAGATGCAGTTTTAGTAGTTTTTATTTCTCATTAAAAAAAAAACTCCAAATTCTGAGAATTCCAGGGTTTTGTGGTAAAAGTCCTATTCAATGATGAAAAGTAGTATTCTAAAGTTTGATGCTCTGAATTTAGGAGCTTGTGAAGTTGATTGAGTAATTTTAGCTTGTTAATAAATTTTAATTTTAGTTTGTTATACTATCCATTTACTATAAGTTTTTCAATAATCTCAAGTTTTAGAGAAATTCTTGTACGTAGCCGTAAGAGTGTAGTTTTGGTAAAGAGTAACCATGACTGAGAGATCTAGAATAATCATTAGTGGAGACTTAGTCCTATGTGAGTTTCTGAGCTTTCATGTCTATTGAGTGATCTCTTCTGCATTAACTCCGAGTAGAATGAAGAACTACTCAACCTTTCATAGTTTTAGCACTCACTTTGATCTCATGAGTGCCTCAATTTCTTCAACCACTGAGGGTGACATTAGGATTGCAAACTTCAGTCTTGTAGTGTGAAATGATACATGACATACCTCTCCTGACTTGGTTGATGAAAGCAGGTAAATTTCTTATCCATTATAAAATCACTCCATTACCTCTACACCATATAAGCTTTCAATCCATTATTTCTAAGAAGTGAATAGGGATGATCAAATGAAAGAGAAGAAAAGTGTTTTGATTCAGTGTATGTCTTAATTTGGGCTGTATCAAAAGTATGTTCTACAAAATAAAAGTGATTATGCTTCTTCAAGAAAAATTAAAAAGAAATATGTAAAAAGGAAGAAGTCAAATTCTAAATGGTTCAAGTCAAATAACAAATGAAGAAAAGTGAAGATGTGCTTATCCAAGAAGTGTCCAATTCAAGGCCCCTATCTTCTATGAAACCTTTCACCCATCTACCATTTCCATTTCACCTTCATCTCATTACAGAAACCTATTGCATACTAGGAAGGGAGAAGTTAGATTGTTGATCAGGTGAAAAGTTGAGTGAGCATCCCCATCCTCAGTGTAGTGGTTGATATTCTTTTCTATGAGATCAGTCCTCTGAAACTAGTCCGTTCTTTAAAAATATATGTGAGTCTTTTATTTTGTGCTTAATTCATACTCACATAATAGAGTGAAACATTTTTGAGTGATTTATTTATGAGAGTAAGACTGTGAGGTTGAAGTCGAAGCGAAATGTATTAGGAAAGTGATCAAGGTTGTGTTTTCTTCAGCACTGGAACTGTACTTTTGTTGGCTATAATCCTATACACACTCTTAGACTTGAGTATTTGTGAAGGGTTTATAGTATTCGGATAGTATTTTGAACTCTAAGTTGCTTTTATTAGCATACTAAAATAACAAGATTGTCTAAAAAGATTTCTGAATTTTTGCATTTGAACTGAAGAATACTTTCTGAAAAGAAAATGGGAATTACAATTTAACCGTGGATTTTCTAAAATTGGAGTCGAATTTTGTGGGTATATTCACTGCAAACCCTCACGAGACAACACTCGTCCACTAGGGGTAACCTAGGGGTTTAACGGCTTGTTGCATATGCCAAGTGCAATCGCGATTCCTGCGAAAGTGAGTTAGGACTTACTGTTTTCATTAGAGTAGTTTTATTTTATTTTGCTCGAGGACTAGCAAAAAAGTAGGTTTGGGGGTGTGATAATTGTTATAAATATGAAATTATTATTGTTACTATTCATGCATTATTGCATTTTCCCACTGATATCTTTATTTTTAGACGTAAAGTGCATAGTTCTCTCTTCACCATGGTATAGTACACATTTTACTGATAAAAATAGTATATTCACATATTTTTATATGAGACCGGATGATCCACTAATAAAATATTTTTTATTTTGTATGGCAGATGGAAATCCTTCTCAAGAGGAGATCGAGCTGGACATATGAAATTAGTCTCAAGATTTGTGCGGTTATTAAAGGTGGAATGGCCACAGTATGCACCTCTCGAAATTAAGTTGAATGGGACCCATACAAAAGAAAAGAAAGAAAAAAATTAATTAATTAACATGGATGACATCAGCATGATGTCATCACATGCATATTCACAGATTAGCAATTGTTTGGTACGTCATACTTGTATGGGCCCACAATTCAAACCCAAAAATTCTATCTATTCTATGCCATATTCAACTGATGTTTATTTTAGTAAGATCTTATTAAAATAATGTGGGCCCTACTTCTATAACCTAATTAGTAGCCAAATAGGAGTTTCTAATTGAAATCCTTAGAAGAGTATGTGATTGGGACGGTGGGTCTTGCATATATAAATAGGGCAGCATCAGCGTGGGAGGAAGGCACACGGCAGAGTGTAGAAAAAAGGCATAAAGGAGCACCAGCAGCGTACAAGAGAGAGAGGAGGAAGAAGAAGCTGAAAACAATATTGGAGTTCTACACAATTTTTGAGGCAGGCTACATCTTTTGTACAGCAGATACTTTTTTTTCTCTTATTATTTTAATGGAACTACTTGAACCCATGGAGTTCTAACTTTATTGTTAAGGTGAAGGGATGAAATTGTAGGGTTTAATTTTATTTATGTTCTTGAACAAAGTATTTGGATCATGGTTTAATTGAAGTTTGATTTTCTCATTAATTGATTTGTCTTCTAATTCTTTCTTTCATGTTTTATGTCATGCATACTACATAGTTAGATTATTAGATGATTGTTTCAATGGCCTATTTTAATTGTATTAAGTATTATTCTTTGACTAAATATGTCATGCATATGTAGTACTTAGAAAATAAATATTATGCCGAGAACAAACTTATTATCTTTGGGATCGTAACTTTTTGGGTCTTTATCGCAAAATCATTGGGAAAGTAGTAGACAAAGGTACTATCGTACTACCCGCAAAAAGTAAATATTTTGTGATAGAATTTAAATAGAATAAATTTTACAAGGGATTCCTGGATCCTTAACACTTTAATTAATTGGTTAATCTTCATCCTTTAGGTTTGCTTTTATTATTTTTAAAATTTCTTTTTCTTAGAAAAAAATTAGTTCTTTCTTGATTAGTTAATTCATAATATTAATAAGTGTGTTTTTGTTACACTCCTCGTGGGATCGACCTGTATTTGTCGATATCTACACCATAGATACTTTGCACTTGCAGTTATAATTAAATAGTGCTTTTCAAGCCTATCATGTCGTGTCGTGCTAGATTCACAAATGAGTCAGCATGGCACAGTCCATTAGCACGGCACGGCTAAAGTCGTGTCGTGTCGTGCCAGCACGTCGTGCTATTGTGCCAACACGCCCAAATCTCAACCATACCACCATGCCATTTAGCCGTGCCGTAACTGTGCCCATGTCATACATCGTGCCATGTGTCGTGCCAATGCACTATGCCATGCACCGTGCCATGTGCCATGTGCTAAATGCCAAGTTTCATGTGCCATGTGTCGTGCCATGTGCCAAGTTCTATTATGAAAAATATAACATCAAATGTGAAATTCACAACCAACCAACTTTTATTTAAATAATTGAATGAGTACATTATTTGATATTAACAAAGGTGATAATTGCATCATTATAGTTTGAGTACATCCCAACTAGGTTGACACCCACTCAACTATCAATCATTTGCATTATATGATAAATTAAAAGAAATAAATTACAAGGCTTATTATTTGAATAATTTAAATTAATTTGCATCTAAATTAGCAAAATCTTCAGCCAACTCATCTACAACTTCTTGTGTTCGGTTATCGAAATCATCCTAGTCTTTCAAGCAAATCAAAGCATCCAAAATATCTTCCTTTAATATGCTCCTGCTCTCGTTCAATACTCTCCCACCTACACTAAAAGCAGACTCTGATACTACTGTAGACACTGGATGTGTTAATAAATCACGTGCTATGATAGAAAAGACTGGATAATTCTTAGGTCTAGTTATTTTCCACCATGTCAAAATATCATAGTTATCATCTATTTGAAATTCAGTATTTAAATATGTGTGAAGCTCAGTCAAATTATCAATTACTTTTTGTTTACCTTTATTAATAGCAAATAATCTAGCAGATGCATCTTAAAACAGAGTTGGGGTTGTACCGCAGTTGTTTGTTGTACACGACATTATAATTTACTTCATAATGATTATATAAAGTATTTAACATTTTTAAAATACTTCCCTCTGTAACTTCAATATTAATAAATAAATTTGAACTAATACCATCAATTAGTAACATAGTACTACATAATTTTTTCTTAGTGTCCATACATGAAGCTAGATAAAAAATAGGTGGGATCTCTTCACAATATTTCATAAACTTATCTTTTATTTTATTTAAAATTGAATCATGATCATATGCCCTACAATTATAAAAAGCTTCAGACATATTATACAAATGGTTAAGTGCAATACAAGTAGTAGGATAATGAACACTAGATAAAGCATTCGTAGAAAAGTAAAAAACTTCCAAAAATTGCATCAATAAATTACCAAAAGTAAAATCTTGATAAGTTAAAATAGAATTACCATATTGATTATTAAAATCTACAATTATATTTTCATAACCTTTGCATTATTTTAACATAAGATAGATTGTGTTCCAACGTGTAGGTATGTTAGTTTTATATGTCCTACCTTTCAAACCATTAAGTTTGCAAGATTGTTTGAAAGATTGTAATCTAGCAGGTGAAGAAACAATAGAAAGTAAAGCTTCTTTAATTTTTTTCTACAAAATTAAGTGTCGATTCATTATTAATTTTTTTTATTCTATCATGTACAATTAAATTAATAATGTGACAATAACATCTAATGTGAAATAATTGTCCTTGATATGGAGGGCAAAAATTACGTTTAAATAAATCAATTGCACACAAATTAGTACTATGGTTATCAAAACTAATACTAAAATATTTAGATACAATGTTATATTCATTGAGTATACCTAAAATACATTGATATATATATATATATGTTGACTACTATAGGGATATTCTAGCATTCGAAATGCAATAATTTTTTTAATTAGAGTCCAAGAACTAGGATCAATATAATGAGCAGTAAGACAAAGGTAACCTAATTTATTAATACCGGTCCACATATCAAAAGCAAAAGATATTGCACTAATATGATTAGCAAAATCAGAAATTAACTCTAATTTCCTATCATTAAACAATTCTAAAGTATCATTCTACATATACCTCTACTAACTTTTTGATAAGCAGGTTGAAGATAATTTTTTACCCAATGTTTAAGTCTAGGATCTTCCCCATAAGTAAATGGTTACTCAGTCGAAGCTATATACATTGCTAATCCATCTTTCATTTTGCGTTGGTTGTATGTAAAATTTCCATGCTACTACTACCTATATTGATTTGGGTTTGTATTGGGTCATTTATATTTTGAGGTTTGGGGAGACAAGTTTCTAGGTGTCATAATAGGCTACCCGTACCACCTCTAGAATGAGGTTCATAAGTTTTTCCACAAAGATTGCATACGGCTTTATCCTTCAATTGACCATTATGCATTATATTTTTAATTGTAAAATGGTTCTATACTGATGATGTCATAGTTCTTGATCTTTTTTTAGTAGTACCATCAGTAGAGGGTGTAGTATATGGTCTACTTATTCTTGGGGTGGAGTGACATTTGAATCATTATCATCATCATGTAATTGTGGGTGTGGAGGAGAGGATAAGGGAGTAGATTCTATAAAGATATATAAATAAAAAATTAATTAAAAATATAAATACCTCAACCAATGAACCAAATTGCTTGAAATTGAGAAAATAAGACTTGAGATAATGAAACTTGAGAGTTGAGACATGAGAATTGAGATCTTGATTTTGAATAGAACACCCTGATTTCTTGATATTCTTCAACTCAAAATTTTGATAGCCTTTGATGTTATGATTTTGATTAACTTTAGTTGGAGTAGAGAATTTTGAGAGTTAGAGAGATTTAGGAGAGGAGATTTGAGTTTTTATGAGGAAAATGGGGTGGAAGGGGTTAGTACTTATAGATAAATGGGTCATTTTCCCATGCAGTGCTATCGTGTCGACCGTTCAGCACGGTAATGACTATAATCGTGCCGTGCTAATATGTGTGCCGTGTCGTGCCAAGTTAACATGCCACTCATCATGTCGTATCGTGCCACTCACCGTACCATGTCGTTCCCATAGCTGTGTTGTGTCGTGTCACGTATCGTGTCGTGACAATATCCTTGTTGTGTCGTGTTCGTGCAAATGGGTCGTGCGAGTCAGCACGGCACAGCATGGTGAACTTAACCGTGCCGGCACTGCACGACTCATGCCCGTGCCATGCCGTGCTGAGTTTTAGCCGTGTTGTGCAATGCTGGCACATTTCACACCTCTAGGTTTGCTTGACAACTTATAGTGAATGAAGGTGGGATCCACATTCAATATATGTGATGTACATGAGAATTAGGCAAGAGTTCAACTAATGTAAAGGGTTATGATATGGTGCTACATGGACTCGGGTTTTATAGTGCATTAAGCCAGTACTCTTTGGTGGGGCCAACTTAATTGGTTCCTTTGGCCCAAGTACTTGTAGCTGCCATGTCACTAGTTGGCTTGTAGATGAATTCTATAAATTTTGAACTCAATTCACTAGTTCCTCCTAAAAGTTTGTTTTGTACTTATCTAAGGCATGCTTTTAAGTTGATTGCAGATATCCTAGGGTTGTAAAGGTTGTTAATTTTGATGTTGATGATGGCGTGAAAAGTGCAGCCATTTTAATGACGAGTTAGCTTATGGATAAGTCAGTTGTTACTAAAGATAGCTTTGATTTCAAAATCAGTCCTCCATGCATCATACCATCAACAAGTCAACAATAGTAATTAGTCTTCTCTATCATTGGTGCCCACCACATTCTAAGGGGTTTCAAAGGACCATGTTATTTGAACACCGGTTTCAGTGTTACCACCGGTGTTACCGGAATGATTTTTAGAATGGGGCTCACATAATTACACTTCAAAAGCTAAAATTTTATAAAGTTATTATACTCACAATGCAGATTATCCTCACAAAAAATCCGCTCCTTTTAAAACTTCTAATCCCATCAAAAGTTGATTGTATGTTAATTAAAAATTAACGGTGAGAAATGAACGATGAGGAAAAGAGTCAAACTTTTGATGGGGTTAGAAGTTTTAGAATGGCTAATTTTTTGTGAAGATGATGTACATGAAGAGGAGAATAATTTCATAAACGTTTATCTTTTGAAGTGTAACTATGTGGGCCCTATAGTCTGGTGTTACCATTGGTAACACTCAAACCGGTGTTCTAATAGCAAAATCCAGTTTCAAAATTCAAATTTCTATTTTGAATGGGTCAACGTAAAAGATGATGAGTTGGGAATAGAGTGTATATGGGTTATAAAAGGGAAGAACAAGCAGAGAGATAAGTGACACATCCAGATTTCAATACGGTTTTAGAGTGTTCCATCATCTCCTAGCTAAGGCTACAATAAAGCCCTAACATGCTTGGTTAAACTCCTAGCTAAGGCTACAATAAAGCCCTAACATGAGTAATTCTATAGTCCTAAGTATTGCTCCCATTTTTTATCTTTGTGTTAATCTCTGTGTACTCTAAATCAATAAGTGATTTAAGTTCTTTTCACTAGGTATGTCAAGCATAACTAGCAGTTTGAATTGTTTCCATTAGTTAATTTAGTCCTGCAGTAATATTGTTTAAATTAATCTCTTTGGCGATTTGTGCTTTAACAATACAGATAATACTTAAGAGTTAGGATTGTTTTATTTTAGACCAAGTCAATGAGTAATTTTTTTTTTATATAAAAAGGCCTTAACGAACCCATCTTAGAGATAACAAAGGACTATGTTTCGAGTGTTGCTCGTATTGGGAATATTTAATTAGACGGTGATGCTACATTTACTGCCAACCTTACTGCCTAGGCTATTTAGGAGGGTATATTTGCGTCAATTTGAGAATTACGCAAATCACTAGGGGTGTCAGATTATTTGAGAACTGTGGGATAACTAGGCTGTAAGGTTGGTTGTAGGAAAATGCAGTAAGTCTAGCATTTTCTATAATTAGATCCTTAGAATTGCAATTTATTTGGCGGTGGATTTAAAGCCTTAGTCGCATTCTATTTATGTTTTCATTAATCATCATTCACTTTGCTCCACGCCACGGTGTGGAAAGTTTAAATCAAATCATTCTTTTTTATTTGTTTTCTAATTTTGGTGTTCAAGTTCTTATTCAATCCCTTTGTGTACGACCTCGTATTTTGTGTATGTTTTACAATTGATTCGTACGCTTACGAGTAATTTCTTATTTTTAGATAAATCATTTAATTTGATTAGTCTAAAATCAACAACACCCAACAAGAAAATTTAAATGCATTTTATGGTATAATTAATGTTTCTTGATTTTGGCATCATTACAGCAAACCAAAAGTTCTTTTTGCATTCAACGTTGGGCAAACAAAAATTCTGAAATATACTTCGATAACTTTTCTTTAAAAAAGGGATAAAATCGTTTGTGTCATAGAGATGAGGTGGTTGTACCACCATAGAACTTGACACTTACATGTTGGATGTGTCAAGTCCTACACATGCAACGTTTTATACCTATCTCTCTCTATCCCCTTATAAATAGGTCTCTTATGATGGTTTGTATGTAGATGGGATCAAGTTAAGAAGTGAATAAAACTCCCCTCTCTTCTCTCTCGTTCATACACTCTTGTAATTATACTTTTACTCTTACGCAAATAGTGTAGAAATTATAACACGTTATCAGCACGAGTCTCTACCAATCTACTACAACAAGAACGAGTCCTCGACAATTCGTGATCAACCCGAAGTTTTTGGACACCTCACAAAATTGAAAAGGTATAATTATTGTCTTTATTATTTCGATTATGTTGAATCTAACAAAGCTTGAATTTGAAGCTCTAGATATTTTTAGAGATAATTATATCTCATGGTTACTTAATGTTGAGATTCATCTCCAATCCAAAGGCCTCGGAGATATAATAAAGGAAGGTAATCAAGTGACCCCGTAGAGTCGCGCAACCGCTTTAATTTTTCTTTGTCATCATCTTTGTGCTACATTAAAATCTGAATATCTTACTGTTAAAGATCCATTGATCCTTTAGAATGATCTGAAGGATAGGTATGATCACCTGAAGTTGGCCACACTCCCCAATGCTCAATGCAGCTGGCTAAACTTACACTTGCATGATTGTAAATCTGTAACGGAATATAATTCTGCTTTGTTTAAAATCACTTCAGTACTGAAATTGTGTGGTGTGGTCATCACAGATGAGCAAATATTAGAGAAGACTTTTACGACATTTCATGCCTCGAATGTGCTCCTGCAGCAGCAGTATCGAGAGTGCCGTTTTAAGAGATATTTTGAATTAATCTCTTGTCTTCTCGTAGCGGAACAAAATAATGAGATGTTATTAAAGAACCATGCATCACGTCCTACTGGTTCTGCATCACTGCCAGAAGCACATACAACGTCATCTTCTGGATGTAAAAATAGATGTGGTAGATATGGTCGTTATGGCAAAAGGGATAGTCACAGTAATTGTAGACATGATCTGTACCATCGGAAGTAGAAAAATACGGATAAGAATAAATCGGACCCCCATAAGTGGGATATTACAAAACTAAACCACCAGAAGTGGAATGATACATGATTGAACCACCAGAAGTGGAGAGATTCTGAAACGAAGCAGAAAGGTTTATCGAATAAACCTCGAAAAACTTATGATGAAATCTGCTATCGTTGTGGTATGCAAGGGCACTGGTCGCATATCTGTCATACAGCGAAGCATCTGGTAGATCTCTATCAGTCTTCCTTTGAAATGCCAAAAGCTAATTACAGCTACATTAGTGACCCTTTGGACAATCCCTCCTTGAATTACCTGATGCCTTTCAAGATCTTGAAGGCATTGACTTGGATCAAATATTTGGTGATGGGCATGTCTGCACCAAATAAAGTTTTTGTTGTACTTGCTTGTATATACTTGTACTTCTTTTTATATATACATGTGTGTTTTTACCTTGTACTTATCTTTTAGTTTATTTAAACATGAAAGGATATGGATTCCAGCAGAAATATATCTAGTCATGACATAGAGGATATATGTCTAGCAGATAGTGCAACAACGTACACAATCCTTCGTGACCACTATAACTAGTTCAACCAGTTTGATCGAAGGCTATGTATTGGATACCACCTTGAGACAGTCAATGGACATTATATAGAATACCTATGTATTATCTTAACTGACCCATACCAGAAGCACATACTAGAAAAGCTTTATGCTCTTTATTCTGAGTATACGATCCAGAAGATTGTATCTCCTGACTAATTATGATCCAGAAGATCATATCCCTAAAACTAGTAATATGATCCAGAAAATCAAATTTCTGAAACTAGTTTTATGATTTAGAAGATCATATTCACAAACTTTTATATAATCCAGAAGATTATATTATGAAGGTAGTTACGTGATCAAAATAATCATACATTTGTCACAACTAGATGAACCAGAAGTTCAATGACCAGAAGTTCATTTTGATGAGGCGTTCTTCCCGCTGTTAGGGGGAGGAAATCAACTGCCTGAAGTACGACGTGAACTTTGTTGGAATGAACCAACTTTATCTCATCTCAATCTTTGCACCGATCAATCTGAAATAGAAGTGCAAAGGATTGTTCAGCTCTAGAAAATAGCTAATGAAATGCTTGATGCTTCAATGATGTAGCGAAACTGACTAAGTCACATACACCTGCTACAAATGCTCCAGCTCAAATTGATGTCCCAGCAGGACGTGTTGTCCTTGTAGGATAAACTATAAATATTGTAGCAAATGAGTCGTCTAAAGCACGCTTGAAGCATGGACGACCACTCGGTTCAAAAGATTATGTTCCCCAGAAACGGAAATGCTAATCAAAATTTATGTGAGATAGCACTCCAGAAGAGTTTATTAAAAGGTCCACACTCTTTAAAGAAACAAACTCCTGAAGAGAAATAAACTTCTGAAGAGATACAAACTCTTAAAGATAAATAATCTCCTGAAGAGATACAAACTCCTGAAGAGATATAAACCCCTGATGATGGGCATCCTCCTGAAGAAGACCAGGTTCCTAGAAATGAGGAAATCTCGATATATTATGCATGCACTTAAGAGGTGTGAGATCACAATGAAACTATTGTCGACGACATATTCTCATTCTCAGTAGATACTAAAATTGTTACAGATGATGATGGTATTGAACCACACTCTGTAGAGGAATGTCGATATAGAATTGATTGGCCAAAATGGACAGAAACCATCCAAACAGAATTGGATTCTCTTGCAAAACATGAATTATTTGGACCTGTAGTTCCAACATTTGAAAATGTAAACCTTTTAGGTTACAAATGGGTATTTGCAAGAAAATGCAATGAGTCGTTTGCTATAAAGTACGACTTGTGGCACAAGGTTTCTCGTAGAAACTTGGGATCGATTATGAAGCAAAAAAAATCCTTGAAGGATTCAAATTGCCTGAAGCAAAGAAAATCCCTTAAGGATTTAAATTGCCTGAAGGAAAGAAAGTCTCTGAAGGATATATTAATAATTCTATTTGCCTATACGTATCCATTAAGAAAATAAAATCTGGATTTGCTATCATTGTTGTATACATCAATGATATCAATCTAATTGGGATTCCTGAAGAGCTTAAGAAAGCTGCAGAATACTTGAAAAAAGAATTCGATATGAATGATCTCGGAAAAATAAAATTTTGTCCTGGCTTACAGATCGGGCACAATACACGCAGAATTCTTGTCCATCAATTAACATATGCTAAAAAAGTCCTGAAGCGCTTTAGTATAGACAAAGCATATCCACTTAGTACTCCTATGGTTGTAAGATCTCTCAATGTCGAGAAAGATCCATTTCGCCCAAAGGAAGAAAATATAGCACTACTTGGTCCAGAAGTACCATATCTCAGTGCGATCAGTGCATTGATGTATTTTGCATAATGTACTAGACCTGATATTACTTTTTCAGTAAATTTATTAGCCAGGTTTAGTTCTGTACCAACAAGGAGACATAGGACATGTGTAAAACAGATTCTCTGTTATCTCCGCGGAACAACAGACATAGGATTATTTTACTCTAGGAATCCATCCAATGGCTCACAAATACAGGGCTACACAAATGTTGGATACCTCTCCGATCCCCACAAAGTTGTCCCCCAATCTAGCTATGTTTTTACAAGTGATGATACAATTTTTCTTGGCAATCTAACAAGCAAAGTCTTCCAGTCACTTCTTCGAATCATTTGGAGATTATTGCACTACATGAAGCTAGTAGAGAATGTGTGTGGTTCAAATTACTGATTGGACACATCAGAAGCTCTTCTGATCTACCCTCCATTACTGATGTACCAACAGTTATTTTTTTAAGACAATATTGCTTACATATCTCAAGTCAAAGAAGGTTACATTAAAGGTGATAGAACCAAGCACATCTCGCCGAAGCTATTTTATTCTTACTATCTCCAGAAAAGCCATGAGATTGATATCCAGCAGATACAATAATGTGATAATTATGTTGATCTATTCACCAAGTCACTGCCAACAACGACATTCAGAAAGTTGGTTTATGGAATCGGCATGAGACGTATGTATCATCAAGCATACTTATATAAGGGAATGCTCAAATCAGGGGGAGTATACCAGTGCCAGCATTTGTCTTACTGGACCTTATCGCGCTGTACTCGTTTTCCTTTGTCAAGGTTTTGTCCCTCTCGGTTTTTCTTGCCAAGGTTTTTAACTAGGCAGCTTATGCGAGTCCAGCACTATTCTAAGTCTATTGTACTATTTTCCTTAGTTCAGGTTTTGTCCCTCCGAGTTTTTCCTGGCAAGGTTTTCAACGAGGCAATTATCTTAGAATGGTGGGCATCCAAAGGGGAGTGTTATAGAGATGAGGTGGTTGTACCACCGTAGGACTTGACACGTACATGCTGGTTGTGTCAGGTCCTACACATGCAACGTCTTATACCTATCTCTCTCTATCCCCTTATAAATAAGTCTCTTATGTTGGTTTGTACGTAGATGGGATCAAGTTAAGAAGTGAATAAAAGTTTCCTCTATTTTCTCTCATTCATACACTCTTGTTCTTGTACTTTTACTCTTACGCAAATAGTGTAGAAATTATAACAGTTTGCCAATTTTTATTTGACACCTCGAATTTTATTTTTTTATATTTATAATTTTTTTATTTCTAAAATTATTTAATAAATAGAAACCGGTCTAACCAAATCGAACCGTAGTCCGACCTCGATTCGACCAATTTAATGAAATTTTGGTTCGATTACCGATCCGGTTTCAATAACATTGCATTTGGGCCTTGTTGATTCCTATGTCGCATAAGGCCATCCACAGTGGTGCAAGGGTAAAAGCCAAATTTGGCCTACCAAATATACCCTACAAATCTGAGTTACACATCGAAAGAAAGTTAAGTTTGCAAAAAAAAATTAAAAAAAAAAAAAGAATAAAAAACTTTTTAAAGGATGCAAGCGTCATTCTTTAAAAAAAAAATTTTAATAAAAAATTTGAAATTATGACAGACCCCCCTAAGGGATACAGTTTGGAATTTCAAATTTTTTTTTTTTTTAATGATGCTTTTGTCCTAATATTTATATTTTTTAATATTTTCTTTAAATGATCAGACGCTCTCCACCCAAACCGCCCTACGTCAGACGCCCTCCCCCTACCCGCCCCATTCTCA
>MVGT01003964.1:171398-190143 GCA_002174775.1 Macleaya cordata | reverse complement strand
CCCACCCGCCTGGCTATAAATCTCCAGATTGAAAATGGAGACCGCCAAATTTGGCTTAGCCATGAGACTTTTAGGGTTCGTTTCTATTTTTACCAACCTCCACTATGTAACTTTTTTTGCAAATTTGGCCAGATTTTGTGACCACTGGATGCCCTAAGAAGTTCAACTAGTCTCCAAAAGCTAAGTTGTATATTAAACCAGTATCCATTGAAATAAAAATATGTTGCCAAGAATTCTTTCAGTTGCAATGGAGTGAACGCAAGAGTAGATGTTCCAAAAAGTTTATATACCCTCGTACTTGGTCAATGTAGGATTGCATCATCCGCCTAAATTTCCAAAGTCAGACGTCCAAGATTGGGGTTGGACAATACGTGATGGTTTGATTCTAAGTACCAGACCAATACACCTCAAAATCACACGCAGTAAATCAGAATGGAATGGAATGAAATAGAGAGGTGATAATGAGTTAGTTCACAGTTTCAACAGATTTCCATTTGGAAACTATTCCTGTAATTAAATTTATATACAATAAAGAATACCACAAAAAGACCAGACATCACAGACCGTTTTTTCATACAGAAGAAATTCAAATCCTGGTGGTGATCAATGTAAACATAACGCAAGGACTAAGAACATATCTGAATAGGCTTTTAGAAACAAAAGAACTAAATTTCAAATAAATTTTTCAATCACAGATCATGATTCTGGTCTTGTGGTGTCAGTTTCTTCTGAGGGCTTATAATAAATATCATTGAAGGGAAGATTGAATTCTACATCTGCATCTGCATCATCATCATCCATATATGTCGTTCTCGATAACATACGTGAATTCCTCCAATCCAACCGTTGTTCTTGCTCCTCCGTACTTCTATCCGACATGTTATCATAAATATTTTCAGACATGTGATGGTTGAAATTAGGAGGCTCAAGAAAACTTGCCTGGGGACCTGTAGAATGTGGACCACTTCGGGCCCACCAATGGCTCTGGATAGGACGTTCTAGATGACCCGAGTTGTGATGCTGAATCACACTTTCCCGGAACAGAGGAGTTGATGTAGAAGCTTCCATATGACTCCGTAAACGTTCCTCCTCTGATGGGAAACCCCAGTTCTCTTCGAACCTTGGTTCTGTTTGTGTAGCAGTCTGATTAAGTGGCGTCCAAAAATCTCTGCCACCCTCGGCCATTTCGGTATTTGATGGTGGTACATCTTCTGAATCATTCGTGGCATGAGGAAACCTTGACGTGTAATACCAATCGAGCAAATAAGGGTGATTCTTTTGATCGGAATCAATCATCCAAAGAGAACCCAACTGATAACCTGTTACAGGGACGCCTCCCATGTTATTGTAGAGCAAATCCCTTGAGATATAACTGTTCATGTTGCCTTGGAATCTCAAATTCGGGCTCAATTGCCAATTCCTGGGATACCTCAATTCTTGTTGTGTTCTTCCTTGCAATTTCTGCTCCCTGAAATTTCGAAGACTGGATAGAAATTGTTTTCCCTGAGAAGTTGGCTCCCAAGTCGGGTAGCTGCTCTGGAAGCTGCAATTCAATAACAAAATCAACTCAAGAAGCTGCAGAATTTAGAAGTTAACGGTCAGGAGTATCATAGGAAACTTTAGATACAGCAAAGAATAAAATGCTGAAAAGTAAGGCCACGTGTTGTTGGCAATCAGAAAACAAGTTTTAAAAAATTAGGATACAATCCGAAAATCTGGGATGCATTGAAAACCCTTTTAATATCCGGAAACACGTTTGGTAATAAATCCAAAAACTGCTTCCGAATTTAATTAACTGTGAAAACGGATACAAATTTCACTGAAAATCGTTCCAGATTTGGGACAATTTTCTGGATTGTATCAAAAACTCATTCCCGAAAATAACCTAATGGTTTGTTTTGATGGGGGATTTTGTGGGGACCAGGGATTTGGTGGAAAACTAGTTAGATTTATAACATGATTTCTAGCTAGTTTTCCATCAAATCTCTGATCCCCACAAAATCCCTACTTAAAATCTCCCATCCAAACAAACCATAACGTGGGTGTTGGGGGTTGGGGGTCCGGGGTCCCTTGTTTTCGAAAACAATGAATTGTATCCAGATCACGAATCAAACACCACCTCACATAATTTTCAGGCAACTAAAAGATTATAAGCTTCTCTGACTTTCCACATATCTATACCTCTGCCAGATTCTTTCACACAAATACTAGCCACTCCTAAAATTGAATAGCAGAAATAGGATCATACCTCAAGAATGATTTTTCCATTTTCCCCTGGGAGCTTCTATGCGTTCGCGATGCATTGTATGGTGAACCATAATTGCTATTTCCATGTCTCTCAAAATTAAAGACACTTAAGCTGCATTAGGAAAATAAGAAAAAGAGCTCAAAGTTAAAACATTTAAACACGGTCAAGGAAATGAAGCCAAACATTGAATTTCTTCAACCAATTACAGAAGAAGACCCAGATATGCTGACGTCTAAGCTGGTTTAAGAAAACAGGAAGAACAATAACCTGCAAACATGACCCACGCCTTCAACATCCACGGTGAAATCTGAAATGAACTGCAAAATGTCATCCACCCGCTGCAAAATTTGCAGAACTAATAAGGTTAGTCGCAGCACGTATTGCCTAGGAATTAAAAATGTAATGAAAAGTACGCATAATACCTGTGGTACCACAAATAGAAGTAAATATGGGGTGAGAAAAATCGAGGCCATCTCCTCCAGTAACATCATCCCAGTGTACTACATCATCCAATAACTTAATACCATAAGCACCAAAATAGAAGAAACCTTCCATAAAATTAGCTATAAAACCTATTAATGATCTATTATTGAACAGTGAAGTTCAGGGGAAGGTAGAGCCCCAAGTTGGTTTCAAGCTAAGCTGTTTGGCAGAAAAAAACAAAAAAAAAAACAAGAAATTCGGAAACTGAGTTGCACCAAGTTGTAAGCAAAAAAATAACTGGAGTGCAACTCAACTTTCAAAAAGAAACCAATGTAGCAGGTTTACCTGAAATAACGTTTCAAATTCTGTCCGAACAACATCCAAATTTTCTTTACCACGCCATCTCTTTGGCATATAGTGTGTATGCTGGACTACCAGAGACATTGCTCCTTCTGGGTCAAGGACCTGAAGCTCATCCGTGATTGCAGCTCGGCTAATAGCTGTTACAGTTCCAAAAACAGCAGCATACCAGAACAAGTTGCGACCATATATCTGCAAATATTGTCAAATAAAGGGATATTCAACTGCCTGGGTCATCTAAAGTGTTTGAGTGCCTAATGCAAAAGATTTGCAATTAGTTGAATTGATTTTTTCTTTTTTCTTTTGGATAACTAGTTGAATGGAGATATAATTACATGGCCTTCTAGTAGAGATTCTTCGAGAAAGGCAATTATGATCAGAATAGCAGCGAAGCCCCCAGAAACAAAAGAGACAAACTTGGCAATTATAGTAATAATAGGAGATGGAAATTGCTTTAGATAATCAGCGGCATGTATTATGCTGCTGTTGATCCGGTGTTTGAATAAATGGTCCACCTGAAATGCAAAAGGTTGAAATGCCATAAGAAAGATAAAACAGTATGCCAAAGGAAAATCAAGGGGTTAAGCACAGCAAAATAAGTCAACATCTATAAACGTTGTAAATCTTATTGTCGTCTAGTATAAACTGTGACACTTTGTCCTAGTGTTTTAATTTCTTTCGAAATGGCACATCGAACTAAACATTTATTTACCATGCAATTGCTCAGAAGATGTACTTTTGGAGTATCAATCAAAGGATAAGATATAGTCTACAATGAAGACTAATGAACTGATAGGGCGTTGAGGAAAAACGATCACTTTTCCTTGTGACACCTCAATTGAGTCTCGCCATTATGGAGGCTACTAACAATACTACAGAAGGTATAAAAGGTAATAAACAAAGAAAATAGAAAAGAAAAAGAAGCATTAAGTAACCATTTAAAACTCTTCAACTCTGAGATTACTTTACTGGATCTGAAGAAATCGCCTCGTCCTATTCTAACTCAAGAGAAAAGATCTGCTACAAATTAAGACTTCATAATAAAAAGTAACTGAAAAGACAAAAATCAGAAACTGAAAAAGAGACAATTTGTGACAATAGGTTCACCTATAGGAAAAGTAAGATCAATCAATTAGTTACCCAAACACTAACAAAACCTCTAATAAGAATGAACCGCATGATTATGTTGCAGAAGTAGTTGGGTGAGAACCAAGTCTTGCCTCATGCAACAGACCTGAACTGCACTTCAACTAGGATACGAAGATGCCATGGAAGAACCGACTAATTGAATCCCAAGAAAGTAACTGATTCAAACAGCTAGGGTCTGTCTCATCCAACTTCTTATCCAATAAAGCCTAGCCATGCAGGTTAAAAGGAACATTTTTTCTGACCTGTTACTAGGATCTCTTCTAAAATCTCAGATTTCTTTCCTAGATGGAATAATAGAGAAAAAGAATTTCTCCAGAAGGTGGTACTCTGGGACGATATTAACTCACGTGAAACAACTAATTATTAATTAGAAGTTCAAGAAGGTGGCCATCAATAGAAGAGGGGTGTTAGGATACAATAATCAAAAAGTCAAAAATCTCGCGGTGATCATAGTTTAAGGGATCATTTGATCCTGATCTGAGTCGCCAGATCCAACTGAGGATTGGAGCCGAATGACCAGATATCTTTATGTGACACAAAGTCCACAAAGAATTTGTCAAAGTTTACCATATTAGTTAACAACCGGTATAGAACTCCAAAACATTGGATACTCCTAAGGATTTTATTATTAAACTGGATTGCACTGAAGGGAGTTACAATTACCATTCCTCATGCTCATACAAGTTAGTCCACCAAAATGTAAATAACTAAATACTCTTACACAAATGATCACCAGAACTCTCCTTTATGTCAAGGAAGTTGCAGTTCATGTGAGAGTCTTAAGATAGCATATGTATTTCTGTTAGCTGCATCAAGACTGATTTTATATAACTTCAAGACCATTGTTCTTTTAGGATACACAGATCAAAAATGCTATCAACAGTTTTTGCAGGGTCCTGACGATGAAAATTCCTTAATATATAAGAAAGAAAGAACATGGCACTTAAATAAGGCTATCTTAAAGATTAATACCTCATTGAATTCCCTAAACATCCACCTTGACAAATTAGACCATCGTCGAGAAGATGCCGTGCTTGGATGATTATAGAACTGTTCCGCATGCCTCAAGAAGAGATATACCAGCATGAATATGACAAGAAAAGGAGAAAGTAGAAGCATTGCTAGCCCAACTGCCATAAGCCTCTTCCTTAATGATGAAGGGTTGGAAATAAAGTCCCTCTGTAGATAAAAGTTTCTGGAAAAAAAAAACAGAACACACTCAGATCAGCAAACTAAGAATAAACTACTAAGTACTAACAATTCAACTGCTTCAGAGACAATTATAAACACAAATATGCTGATACTTGAACCTCTCCATGAAATAATGAAAGCTTAAGGAACTTATAATCTTCAATAACATATGAAAGTACATTAACAATCCTCCAAGAACCTCTCTCAAAAATGAACAGTGACATAATCCAAATCTCTTAACCAGTATCGTAGTCTCATAGACAAAACCAAGGTAAGCGACAAATGTAAGTAATGAAGAGGTAATATTGTACACCAAGGCAAATGTCATGTACTTAATTTCACTTTATAAAACTTCGACTCAATGTATTTTCGATGTGACTTTTATGACATAGAGAGGATTGATTGTGCCCAATTGAACAAAACGAGCACTTTAAAAAGGAAACTCATTAAGCCATTATATTATAATTGTCAACCATGTGAAACGTGGAATGTATCCCCACAGCACTGTGCCACTGCTACATGCTGACTCAAGTACTATGGGTCTAGCAACAAGACATACATCAAAATAATCATAAATCGTAATCATGTTACTTTTAGAAAATAACGCAGAGGCCTTTGTTTCTCCTATTATGTGACACATGATGAGCTTCCACCTGCCTTGTAAAACTCAGTCTCCTCTTTAACTCTGGTTTTTTTTTCCATATTTTTAAGAGCCTCTGCATTTAATATCACTTCATTTCCCTACATTGTGCAGTGAGCTCAATGAAGACTATTTTAAGTCAAATTTCACATATTTGTTAAATATTTTCTTCCATTTTATTCTTTAGAAAAATGTACTAACATGCTTAAAATTTGAACTTATAAGCATCAGGCGCAAGAAGAAACTATACAAACCTAAATGTAATTCAGTGCAAGGGTTACTTATCTTGTTCAAACAAAAAAGCCTATTTGGAGAGGTCAACTCGATTTCATGCATTCAACTCCTCCATATCATCTAGACAAACTAACATGACAACTTTCCTAGGTGTAAACATATCATTTGGAAACTAGACAGAGCCTTTTATCATCAAATAAAACTATCAAACTTCTGTAAAACAGTCTGGCTTCTAGAGCAACTACCAGTTTCGGAGGACACAGAACAAGCACCCTAGCACCATCTGAGTGAAGAGCATCCATCTCATTAACCATTGCATGTTACCAACCAAACTGGGAAAGAAATTCCTGATTGTGTTTTGGACCAAAAACGAAAGAAATCGGCGGAGCAAAAGCACGAAAAGGTCGAGAGAAAAATTAGAGTATGAAGAATTTATTGACAGAAAGTGGTGGAAAAAAGAGACTAGAGTCGACACTAGGCCAGAACCTTATGTCCAACAATAAAGGAAGAAAAAAAAAGGCAATGTAGCAGACTTGCACATCAAAGGACAAAGGACAATGATCCTGTACCATCAGTAGAAAAATGAAGGGGCAGAGGCACCAACTCAACCAAAGAAACATCATCTAAAATAACAAAATATGCTCAAAGGACACATCAATACATGAATGTATCACAAAGCACAGCACCAAATACTCATGGAGGTAACTTAAAACATGATAGAGTAACATAACAACTTTCAAGAATTAACAAGGGCATAAGATTGACGAGATCCTATGCCATAAAAACTACAAAAATCGAGAATACTTTTGGAACCTTCATTTGCATTAAGACTTAAAGAGTATTCAAGTAACTACAATTAATGTTTATGCTTTTCACTCGACTACAGCATTTTGTTGAGATATATTGCATCATGTAATATAACAAAGTACTCGAAACAATTTTAAATAGAACTTGAATGTATCCCCAAACATCAAAAGTAAAAAAAAAAAAAAAAAGCAGGTTTCAGGTTTCTATCCTACTTCAGAGTAATACTCCTCTTGATTTATAACATAATAATGGCCATATATAAAATCACTCTCTTAAGGATGAAATTGAACCTTTTTCATTTATAATCCGACATACCTGTCAAACATGCTCTGCAGTATGCACCAATTTAAAGTCCATTCAAGAGTCTTTGTCAATATTAAACAATTTTTCCTTCCATGTCTGCCAGAGTTTACCGCAGGACCAGTACCTGGGACCCATTGAGAGATTGGGAAAGCAAGAACACCTTTATTAAGCATCCCGATCAAGTAGTTCTCCTTGCGCATTATTCGCATGATCACATCATGCGCAGAGAGATCCTTCACCACACAAAGTTGTTGTGACCTTTGTATCTGAACAACCTTTTCAAGAATGGATGCCCATGGCATGGTTTGAACCTCACGATCAGTAACATTGAGACTGCGGAAAAGAGAAGGCCATAAATTTAGTAATTACGCCACAGTAGTTCTTTGAGTAACCATTAAACATCAGACCACAGTTTCAAAGTTACCTATTATAATAGAAGCGTCGGATCTCCAAGGTGTCTTTTAATTGTGCAAAAAACCTCAAAAAGCAGAAGATCCAATATATAGAAAATATTCCCAGATACCCAACAATGACCCCTTTGGTAAGTGTGAAAGGAGTTAATGGGTGTTGGTGAAACGCCTCTTTAGCCAGATCACAGGGCTTAATCCCTGACTCAACTGCATCTATCCCACACTTTGCATTTCGCAGGCCATTCCAATCAACAAATAATAGGAAAACTCCAGAAAAGCATATGGTGAAACCCAAACTTAGGAGTTCAACTATCCACTTGATGATAATGCACCAAAGCCCTTTCTCACAGTAGTAATTGTAAAGTCTTTCAAAGAAAAGGTCCAGATCAGCAATTGGCTCCACTTTCAAGCCTTCACCATTGAGAAGCCCTGAAGGGCTCTCACTACCGGAACTTGGTAGCCTCTGGTAGTCAGACAACTCAATCTCAGGAGCCACATCAATGACCAGTTCTCTGGTTAATGATGATTTTCTGCCCCATTGCCATTTAAATATGTTGGGAGCATTTGCAGTGTTTTGTCTACTGGACATCATTCACGAACACTCAGACCAAGCAAATAGAGCAAGTCCATTCCCCAAAATGATTATTTGAATAGTGAGACTGAGCTGAAATTGGGAAAATGAACCTGTATTATACCATGAGGCAACGCAGAGAGCAAAAGTAGATGCAGCAATACACCTATAAAAACATAGTAAAAGGGCTACCGGACATTACAAGAAAATCAGAGCTTACAAGAAGTACACAAACGAATCGTGCTAAATAATAGGTCATAGATGTGAATGGAAAAAATAAAAAGCACTACACATGTGAAATATCAAGTCGTACATTTTATCTTGGGAAGTGTTTGATTGCAAAAAGTGTGTTCCACAGAAATACGTTCATTTCCACCAATTCCGCGAAATGCATGCTTTGGAGGGGGCCAAGGAAGCGTATTCCATGGAATTACGTTGAAAACTAACTATTAGTCACGCTTTTAAGTGAGTGAGCTCCCAGTTCCGTGGAATTCAAATTGCAAATAAACAACAGAATTTGGTTCCGCGAAGCTAACCCAATTCCATAGAATTCGAGCACAATCAAACACAGCCTTCGAGAAAATAAAAAGAACAATAGAAAATAAAACATAACAAAGTTCATTGAAATCAGAGTACAGCAGAACTAGGACTAGTATTATTGAGCTTCGACAATCTCAAGTCGGAATTGATTAGTTTTGCTTTACATATAAATTACGAAGCAGCTAAGTAACAGCTGTTCTCCTAAATTCAGCCTCTAAATTCTTAGATTTAGCTAACAAAAAATGGAATGTTAGATACCCAAATCACCAAATAGTGACTGGGATTTTTCCATAGTTTCCAATGTTCAAAACAATTTTAAACAGCATGGCTAATCAAGCTTTCTGGACATAATTTTTTCCGTTTTTTTTTTTTTTTGGGTCTTTCAGTAGGCTGGGCATAAATTTTCAAGAACATAAAACTTAAACAGAAATCTGCAGGTAGATGAAAAGCTGTATTTCTATGATTCCTTTGTTGTGCATTCACATTTATGACCTATTATTTAGCACAGTCAGATTTCAAGAAAGTAAAACTACTGCTAATAAGCTATTACTAATTTGCATACACAAATTCGTTTCTTTACCATTTCAGATGAAATAACCTACCCGCATTTTTTTCTCATACACTCTAAAGTCGATGCGAATTCTATGGAAACCTAATAATAAAAATTTAGTGCATTGCATTGATACTAAATTTGGGTTTCCATCTTAGTCTTGTTTGAAGTGCCTCGCTTAACAAATTAGCATTCTGCTACAATGCTACGCCTTAAGATAACAAATTACATCCTTTTAGTAGCATTTACCATCTAAGTGATTTAGTGCAAAACAGTTGACAAATATTCCAGGAAGCCCACTGTACGACTATCTTTTAGTCATTCCAACTTATTGAAGTGAAACCAATTTCATACCTAGATTCAACTAATACTGAAGAAACAAATTTCATACTCAGCTTCAACTATTACCGAAAAAAAATGGTTTTAAGTGAGGAATAACACTTACAATTTCCTGGACCAAGATTGCAATTTCCAGCACCTTTGTCTCCTAGAAGCTCTAAATTCATCCAAAGCTTCTGTACAAAAACATCGATTGAAGCAGAAACCCAAATTTCTTCAATGTCAATAAAGAGTTAAGAAAAAGAATCAATAAGAAATTGGGTTTCCTTATTCACCGCAAACAATAAAACGCTCTTTACCCATAACTTAAGAAGCACTAAAAACCAAGATACCATTCACAATCTATAACCCAAAAAAAAAAATCACAAATAGAAGTACAAAAATCCAAATAAAACAGCAAATGATGCCCAGTAAAGGCGAAATTACCTGAGACCCACAAAAGATTTCCGTCCAATTAAGCTATCAAACCATGAAAAAACAATCAAAAGAAGTGATTTTGATGGGAACCCAACAGAGATGTATTTCTTAATAATTCGAAAAAGAAAAAAAAAACAGAAGAAGTGATTAACTTGAAGAACGACCGAGAGTTACGGATGAGAAGACGTAGAGAGCGAAATTAAAAGTTGTGGAAACAAAGACGAAAGATTGAGAAGAAGAAGAACAAGAAGACAACAATAATCTCAAAAAGTAAGAAAGAAGAAGAAGGGGTTCGGTTGATTGCGTGGAAGAAAGGAAGAATTCTAGTAATTTTTTAAAGAGGCGTTTTGGGTTCCCTTCTCAGCTCTCTCTCTCTCTCTCTCTCTCTCTCCTCTCTCTAAAACTCTCTCTAAACTCTCTCTGCTTTGTACTCTCTTACGAGTCGTAAATGGAGCAGGACGAGGAGCCCAATAGGCCCATATTTGAGTTTGGGCTTAAAGTCTTGTGTACATTTGGATTTATATCACAAATCTCTATGTACATCTGATGGTCTTAGTTTGGATAATAATGCTGGGATATGTTAATATCCTGGAGCGAGAGACATGTTATCATAGTTCCTAGATTGACTCTTGGAAAACAGTCCACCTGTCTTGAGAAAATCCTTTCTCACAATAATTTGATATCCAACAGCAAGAAATCAGTTGTGAAGGTGACAGGTTAGGGTCCGATTTTGTTGACCCAAGTTAAACGTTGGTAAAAAACCCCCGTCATCAGGTCTAAAACGGTCATCAGATTGGAGAGTCGACCATCCAAACCCCACTAAACACAAACACATGATGGGTCTTTTTGACTCGTATGAAAACTGGGTCAACAAAATCCCACTTTTACATTACGGCCCTGCTTGGTACACCGCGAATATTCGCAAATGCGAGAATTCACAGTTTTTATAGGTGCTAATTAAAATTCTATAAACTAGAATTATTTATTTTGTAAGCTCGTTGCAAATCCTACCAAATATTTGTTATTAGATGCCATCATCAATCATCTACAAACACATGATAAACCGTGAATTTTCGCATTTGCGAATATTCACGGTATACCAAGCAGGGCCTATGTTTAACCTTATGATCGAAGGGCTGATTTTGTGAGGCTCACCTCACCATGCAAATCATCCTTACATACCTTAAGAACAAGTGCAACACATGTACATAATCCATCAACTCTATTATTGAAATGGGACTCTCTTTTTAACGGACTTCATCCTGGGTGGTTGTGTGATGCACAAAAAACTAATTTTTTAAACATTCCACCAACACCTATTCTTACACTCTGCTTACACTTATCTTTCGGGGCACATGGAGATGATCCAATGGCTAAATTTGTATGAAGATGATCCCCTCATGATGTAGATTAAATCAACCCTTCAATCGTCTCCATATGGCCCTACCACAAGCTGGTGCAAACAAAGGGTATAAATATAAGTGGGCTATTAAAAAAGAAAAATAAATGTTTCATGGAATTTGAATATTCTGTTTCAAATTAAAATTATAAAATATTCATTTTTAAAGAAAATTACACGATGTCAACAGTTTTGCAAGGCTTTCATTTCTGGTGTGGTGTTCTTTTGAGCCTAACACTTTGGGTGACGTGGAGCACGTGCGACCCAGGATCTTTATATATTAGATTTGCAAAACTTTCATTTTCCATGTGGGACTATTCTCAACAGGAATAGATAGTGCAATATTCGAATCCGTGTCCAAAAAAAAGTGTTATATCCGAATTCGATCCGATATTCGAAAGGATATTGCATTTCTCAATTCAAATTCGTATTCGAAAATTTTATTGAATATCCGATTCGATCTGTAAGTTAATCCAATTCAGACATTATTTAAAATTTGGTAGTATCGAACAGAATTTTATACTATGTTCGAACATTTCTTCATTTTATATATACTAATACTTACTATATAATATATTATATATAAGTATATATATTATATACGGACACAATTTCTTATCAAATTGGATATTAAAGGTGCGAATTCCTTAATATCCGAAAATCTTTATTATTCGAAAAATATTCGATAACCTAATCAGATATCCGAAATTTCAGATAAGAGTGTTGTTATTGCTACTTCCACTTTTGATCTGTTGTAGTCTAAGAAGTTTTTTTTTTTAGTTTTTCATAAATCTACTCAAAATAGTGCCCTTTTCCTTTTTTTAGTTAAAATCCTTCAACTACCACCAACGACCACCACCATCATCACTTCCACCATCGACCACCACCACGACCATCGTTGCAATGGCGCTAGGATTTGGAATAGGTAGACAGCTAGGATAATTTTTAATATGGTGGGTCCAAAATTGAAGAGAGAGTTTGATGAGAGTGAGGTGGTAATGGCATTGGAAATAGGATTGATATGTTCTAATTGTGCGCCTACGATGCATCCTAGTATGAGGTAGGTGGTAAGGTATTTGTCTGGAAGGGGAGGTGACGGTGCCTGAAGTGGTGAGTGCGCCGATGGAGTACGAAACGGGGAAGAGTGAGGTTGGGTTTGATGATTTTGTAAATTCGTATCCGTCTATCTTCTTTTGAGAAGGTATCAACCTCTGCTTTTTCTCACCGTCTTCTCTCTAGGAGGAGGAAGTGATGATGTGGTGGTCGGAAGTGGAAGTGGTGGTGGTGGTCGGTAGTAGCAGTGGAAGGGTTTTAACTAAGAAAATGGAAGGTCATCACATAACAAGTTTTGGGTGGATTTATAAAAAATAAAAAAAGCTACCTAGGCTGTAAACGATCAAAACTGAAGTGGCAATAATAACTCTCTCAGATAATGTCCGAAAATTCGAATCAGATTCGGATTTTCGATTATCCATTACATCCCTACCGAATGATTAACCACTATCAAAGCCATAGAGAAATGAGGGAAAATGTTAATTTAATATCATCAAAAGATTAACCATCAACAAGAGTGTACTTGGGCACTCGTAGATTATGCACAATCCACCAATATTTTTAAAATAACTGAATGTAAATAACATTTGAATCCAAATATGGGCAATCAAAAGTAACAAAATTGACCAACTAAGCTAGATTCCACTTGCGAAAACTCGTTTTTTATGACCGCCTTCATTCTTACATTCTGCTTACATTTCTATATGAGGTTGGTATTGGCGAAGCTAAGATTTTAACGCGGGTACCACTTAAAAGAGTAACTAAAAGAAGGAGAATCGAGAGAGACAAACTGATTACATTATGCTTACTACACACTCGAGGGACCAATACGGAGATAATTCAAAGGTTGATCTGTGTTTTGGAATTATGTGTAGATAATCCTTACCTAAACTTTTAACCACATCGACATCTTATTGAATTTTTAAGTTTTTGAACCATTCATTTTACCATTTAATTTTCGACAAACTTTTGACTATGTTAAAAGTTTTATAACATTATGAATTTTTATCAGAATGATAAACATGACGAGGAAAACAACCTTTGGATTGTCACCATGAGTAACCACATGTGGGTGAAAGCCAAGTATGAAAATGAACTGGGAGTAATTTAGTAGAAACTTATGTAAACATTTATACTTAAACTTGAAAATCTAAAAAATCATGGGGCACGTACCGCCAAAGACCCATTTGTGGCTTTCCCACTGGCTCACTTGAAGATTATCTAAGGGCTAATTTTGTATGAAACGACATCTTCATAAAGCAAATCAAAATCAATCTTTTGATCATTTTCAGGTTGTTTCTACATTATAGTGTTAAAAATAGAGAAAAGTGGAGCGTTGACCTTCTAATGCATGCGCTTTCTTAATATAAAGCTAGAACATGTGCAATAAAATGTGCCCAGAGGCATACACTATACTATAGAGTCTAGAGCACTTGACTTGGCAAAGCTAGCTTGACCCAATCCGCCAACTAAATAGATAGGATTAAGATTGACCTACACTAACCCGTGGGTTAGACGAGTCAACCCATAGGTCACCCGCTAACCCATAAATTATATATTTTCTTAAAAATTAGATTTTAGTTTAAAACTTTAATAATTTATTTTTTAGTTTTAGTTTTAATATCTTAAAATTTAGTTCCTTAGGGCATCCACAGTGGTGCAAAAAAATTGCCAAATCTGCAAATGGAGTAGCACATTGGAGCAAGGCAAATTTAAAAACGAACCCTACAAGTCACATTCCCAGGATAAATTTGGCGACCTGAATTTGGAATCTCCAAATTTTTAGCCAGACGGGTGGGGGGAGGGTCGTCTGATGTGAGGCGGCTTGGGGGAGGGCGTCTGATCATTTTAAAAAATATATAAAAAAAAAGTTTTAGAACAAAAGCAGACGACCTCTAGGGACACCGTCGGAATTTTATAATTTTTTTTTAAAAAAAATGACAGTCATGTCCTTAAAGTAGTTTTTTATTATTATTTTTTTTGCAAACTTAATTTTCTTCGAGTGTGTTACTTTGAAATGTAGGGTAAATTTGATAAGCCAAATTTGGCTTTTACCCTTGGACCGTTGTGGATCGCCTTAGTAACTTAATCTTCCAACTGTTAAATTTAAAATTTAAACTTTAATTAATGATTTTTAAATTTAAAACTAATTAGTTTTATGGCTAAGTTTTAATTAGGGTCAACCGCCAAACTGTTCGGGTCGGTTTCGGAAAGTTGACCCGTTTTAAAAACGGATCAGGATTGGAATTGATCAATATTAATCCGCATACCCGCTAGGGTCGACCCTAACCCGTTGCCAGGTGTAAGAGCACCCACTTCATTGTTTCAAGATAAATCGTGTAAATATCCGTGTCAAATAATCCTCCTCACCAGAACCAACGTCTTCTCTTCTCTCTCTAAACTCCCTCTCTCTCTCTCTCTCTCTACCAAAACCATAGAAAAGAAAACGCCATTTTTGCTCCAAAAATAAGCTTCCTTTCTATCTTGATCGATCGATTATCGATCGCAATCTCATCGGAAGCTATCGGAGATTAAGTGGTTCCATCTTCTTCTTTTTTTTGGGTAAGTTTTACACTTACTTAAGTGGTTCTTTATGTATAGACTCCGAAATTTTCTAGGGTTTTAGTTTTCTCATAAGAAGACTCCTTATCTTCAAAATCCTTAGCTGCAGAGTATAATATTAATTTGAGTTCCAATGTTTCTCTTTCTCTTACATTGGTGGTAGCTCAATTTTTGCAACTCAGTGTTTAAGTTACTTTGGGATGATAGTCAATTACTGGATGGGTAGGATCATATGGTGATTTTTTGAATGGTTTGAAAATTTTGGATTAGATATGGATGCCCATTAAACATTGAAGTTAGCAGAGGATTATTGCTTAAATTGAATCCTCTTAATTGAATTTTGTTGTTGTTTTATGAGAAGTAATATTTTTGTATGACAATTTGGTTCATCAATGCTTGCTTTATAACATTATTGTGGATTCATTCATTTGCTTTTTCTTAATTGGGGATTTTGGAAAATCACTAAGGAAATAAAAGAGGATGATTTTGTAATTAAGTAGAAATATTTTAGTTTTATTTGAGATGTAGTGAAACTTAAATTTAATTCTTGATCGAGCGTGAGTTTTTTTTTTTTTTTTTTCTTTTTTCTAACCATTTCTAGTTAGTTTGGATTAATCTCAATTTTTGACAGAGAATCCGAAAATAGTTGAGGAAGGGTCTTTCTTTGCAGTTTTTTTGTTGGTCTCTGAGTATCATCTTCTGTTAGGTGTTTTGGAAGAAATGGTCATGCGCATGTGAAATTGTTCTGTAGCTACTGCTCTAACATTATATCTGTGAAATTCATTATACACTTTTTTTATGTTGTGGAGTTAAACTGTTTTTGAAGCAATACAATTAGAATGTGTTACTAATTTATGGCTTATGGGCTTAAAGCTAAAAGCTTCAATTACTCAAGATTCCAGGAACTTTGAATTTGCTGATTCTTAGTATTCCTCATTTTGAAAGTGTGCATTTTCTAAGATTCCATTTTGGGGCATCCTATCACTTATCTTTTTGCTTGATTTATTTGTAGGTATAGTTTAGGTGATGGAGTTGACATGTGTAGAAAGTGATGAAAATTTGATTGAAATTGAGAAACATGGAGTTATCGATGATGAAGTAGTTGATTGTGATAAGATGAAGGAACCATGTGTAGGAATGACATTTGATTCTTTTGAAGAAGCAAAAGATTTCTATGAGGAGTACGGTCGACAAAAGGGATATAATATTCGTACAAGATCCACTTACAAAGATCGGCGTGGACCAGAAGTGACAAGCGCGTTATTTGTATGCTCATGTGAAGGGTTCAATCAAAAGATACCTAAAAGTGACGATGAGGGGAAAATCAAGAGAAGTGGCTCAACACTGAGGAGTGGTTGCAAGGCTTGCATGCGAATTACCAATGTTAAAGGAACCACTATATGGAGAATTACAGTTTTCTCTGACAAGCATAATCATAAATTGTTCATTCCAAGAAAAAAAGATCTCACGAAATGCAATAGACGTAGGCCACAGATAACAAATAACCTAACTGAAGGCATGAGAGTTAGTCATATATGTCGAAGACTTACCCAGTTGGCATACATGGCTGGGAGATCAGAAGCAATATATAAGGTTATAATGGCTGACATGGATGAGACCTTCAAGAAGGTTTCACTAATGGACCGGGAATTGATTAAGTATAAGAATGATGAAGAATCTCCAAATGAGGCTATTAGTCCTGGTGGTGATCCTGCTGAGGCAATTGGGTTACAAAATCAAGAAGTAATTCTAGATCCATGTACATTGCAAGCAAATGGAAGGAAGAGTACAGAAAAGGGCAAGGAGAAGATTTGCAATACACAAAAACCAGTCCAATTTGCCACATTTGAAGGTTACTGCAGTGATAGTCTTAATTTTGCTCAAAAGAAGAGGAAACCTGATGATAGTAAACCAGGTAAGCAAACAAGTCTCTCAACTCCACCCTTTCAGGCTATTATGAGTTCATAATGCATTTATTTCTTTCTCAACTTACTTGTATGATGACCCAATGGATTCAGGAAGCAATTATGTAGTGACTATGGAGGTTTTTCTTTAATTTTTGTGAAAGTTCTTATTACTATCTTTTATTGTTATAATTATAATAAGTTTTCCACTATTTTCTCAAATTGAACAGATATATCTCTTGTGACATAACACAGAGACGATTGGATGTTTCTATGGATGCCATCTTTTGACTCAAGGTTAGCTTTTCCTTTAAGCTTGGCATTCTCTTTCTGTACAGATATTCCACAGTTTTATTACTACAGAGTGCAGATATGTTGATTGAGTTGTGGAATGGAAATCCTATTACTGATGTCCTTAACTTACTCAGAGGCCGGGGAGCTAGTAGATCATAGTGATTTGTTTGATTGTGGATAGAAATAGTTTTGTAAGTTTATTACCTTTGCATGTGTTATCGTATATTTAAAAGGATGTGCCTGTGTATGATATATTAAGTGATGTATTAGTTATTTGTGTTACTAATTTAAGGAAAAAAAGCCAAAACAACAAAAACAAAAAAGAAGAAAGAAAAAGAAAAGAAAAGAAAAGGAGACTTGTTACAAACTTACATGCCTTACATCGTATTGGTGGATCAGTACTCGGTCAATGAAGCAAATTCTTTGTGTGAGTATTTCTTTTATTATATTTATAAATCAAAGATCTATTTTAGGAGTCGAATTCATTCTTGTTTCACTACTGTTGATTTACATCTGTGAAATCTCTCATTTTTTTATGGACTTCTAATTTATGGTTTCTCAGTTTTCAGTTGATAACCTGATAATGTTTGAGATGGGGACATACTGTGGTTTTTTGTTGTTATCTATCAAAGTTCAGTATCATTTCAAAATGAGCTCAAGTCAATTACTTTCTCTTCTCTCTCAAGTAATGAAGGTAGTTGGTCTGGTTTTGATTTTACAGTCTCTACAAAAAGGGCTACAAATTTGGTTCAGGAAAACTGAAATGGTAGGGGCTGCTAATGAGAGAGTTTAATGGAGGGAACTGTAGAGGCTGACTGTGGTTCCAATTAATGGACCAATGGTGGTATAGTATTTCTGTCCAGAGTTTCATTTTCTCCCAATATTCTTATGAGAAATGAATTAGGGTTTTCTATTCTCAATTTTAGATTTTTGTACAGATGTTTCCTTCTTGTTTAGGCTTCTTAGACTATAGTAGGCAGATGTTTCCTTCTTGTTTAGGCTTCTAAGACTATAGTAGGCGTTTGGTAAAGCTGAAATTAAGATGTGGAAGCTCTTGTTTTTTGGGCTTAAGATGAAAGTCTAAGAAGCCTAAAACATGGGGGAAGCCCAAAACCCCACTTTAATCTCTAGTGGGTATTTGTTAGGGTTTTCTCCTCTTCAAATAATTAGACCCCACCCACCTCCACCACCACCACCCAAAAACAAATTCGGCCATTAGTTGAGGACGAAGATCAAAATGAACCATTGCTGGTAGAATTCATGATTTCAACGACTGATCGTCAAAATTTTCGGAGGGTTTCAACCACTAATGGTCGATTTTGATATTCGTTCTCGACTTTTTTTTTGTTTT
>MVGT01003964.1:150567-171329 GCA_002174775.1 Macleaya cordata | reverse complement strand
GGTGGCAATGGAGATGGAGATGGTGATGGTGATGGTGGTAGGGATAGGGATAGGGTGTACTTTTTGTGGGGTGTAAAAAAGAAAAATGAGAGACCCCTAGTAAAATGAACTTTTCCCCTACCCAGTTGAGACATTTTGGGGAAGCCCTTTAACTGAGCATCTCCACTATAATGCTAACTTACTCTCCGTTGTTTTTTTTTTTTTTTTGGATAATGCTATACTTACAGTAGAATGCTACAGAAAAATCTATAGAATTAAAATTTGACGATAGTGTATATTCATACATCCTCGTGATTTGCGTTACATACTCTCGTGATTTGCGTCAAACTTAAAATTGTTGCTTTCTGTAGATTATTCTGTGGGTTTTTTTAGTAATTCTAGCACTACCGGTTTTTTTTTCAACGTTCATTTTAGATGTCCTAATATCTGCCCCTTTTGTAAAATAGCATGTGGCTTATATAACATACCCATAGATCTACATAATAAACAAACCATCCATTTTGTATAGTCGGTTGATAAAAACATATAAATTCCCTTGACCTGAACCGAAAGAGTCCAAAGAATCCTCAACTAATACGTCAACAGAGTCTAATGCAACCTTTACTTGCCTAAGTTTTTGTAAAACTTCTTTGGTGTTATCTTCTTGCTATGTTTTATTTTTTATTGTTTTATTTATTTTATTTTTTTTGTACTGTAATACATATTTTAAATGGAAGAACTCGTCTCCTTGGTGTGTCCGGAGATAACACAAACTAAAATCGTGTCAATTATGTCTCCAAGCCATTAAGGTTTAGTTTTCAAGACACACAAACTAAAATCGTGTCAATAATGATCTAACGATTATTCACCTCGAATTCACAAAAAAGTTTTAAACCCGAGCTCACTCAACTAAAATCCACCAGAAAAACCTGCTGATTTAGTCCTCAATTTCTTGAAACAAAGTGGTTTAGATTTAGATTTAGATTCATGTTGCTTACTTATTCAGATCGATGTTGAAAAAACCCTAAAAACCAAAGTTAGGATTTTTCAGGAATTTGGTCTACATGGGTTAGGAGATTAAGCTGGAGATCCTTATCTCTAGAGGTTTGAATATCCGTATTATACCTCCAATTGTAATATCTCAAACCATTCTTGGTAGCAAACAGAATGTCAAATATCATCCCTAACGGGGGGGTTCTATTGAGCCTAACACGCGGAATTTTTTTTTGGCCTATCACGTGTGGGCTTATTCTGATACCATATTAAGTTTATGGACATTCAATTCAAAATTAATTGACTATGATGCCATGTTTGGATCGCGGGAATGGAATCACATTCCTAGGAATTACATTCCTTGAATGCTATTCCTGGGAATGACATTCCCTTATTTTATATTTGGTTCAACTAGGAATAGGAATATGATTCTTGCCACATTCCTATTCTAGTGTTTGGTTCCAGGAATAGAAATCCGAAAAAAGGCTAATTTTCCCTTTATACCCCGTCCAAATATATACTATTAAAAACAAGCATGGAAACAAAAAAAAAGTAATTCATATTTTTCATAACAAGCATTGAAACAAAAAATCAATTCTTTATCAAAAAATAAAAATCAATTCATATTTTTCATAACTCATATATATTGGCTTATTTACCATTTTAATCATGGAGTTAGATTGAAACTCATACTTGTTGAATGTCACAAATGGAAATTCGTCGATCTTATTCTCTTCTTCTTCTTCTTCTCTTCTTTTATTTATTTTTCTCTTTTCTAGAAAGAAGTCATGATTAGGGGAAAAAAAAAAGAGGTTGAAGTGTCTAAACATGGTTTAGGATTGTATTTGTAAATAGTGAAAATATGTAAGGGTAAGATTGTCTTAAAAAAATATCATAATTGATTCCGGAGGAATGGGAATGACAATGCCACCTCCCCCCACGGGATTGCTATTCCCCCTAAATGGGGGAATCTCACATTCCTGGGAATGTGATTCTAGCCTGATTCCACGAACCAAACATAAGCTTGGAATCACATTCCAATGTGATTCCATTCCTGCAATCCAAGCATGCTATGAGTGGAGTGACCCATGACCATTATATATTGAATTTGCTAGGCTTTCATATCTCACGTGGGACTACCATGGCAATAACATTTGCTTACTGTATGGTTTCTCAAGGGCATGGATTTGGGTGGAGTAGTAACTAAAAGCAAATCAAAATAAATTAAGTATACGTACTACTGAAACATTGAACAAAAATCCTGCAAAAGGCCTGGAATCCCGGCTTGACTCTCCTTTTTAAGGAACATATATAAATAAGCAATGAAATATATATATATATATATATCTGAATTAACATTACTTCAAACATAAACAAAAAAAAAACTATAAAGCAGCAAATTCTATTTGAGATTCATCATCAAGGTTTTGCAGAAGTTATAGTGAAAGTTCAAGGATGAATAGGGCAGTGATGAGAAGTCGCAGCAACGCGGTCGAAGGAATCGGTTTGCTGCTGTGCTTATTTCTCGGCGAATACTGCGAAATTGTGCACGGAAGAACTTATGTTGTTGGGGGTAAACAAGGATGGGATTTGTATCCTGAGCTGATGAATTGGCCTACTGGAAAGCGGTTCAAGGCTAGAGATGTTCTGGGTAAGTCTTTCCTCACATCCATATATATCATCTCCTCCTCCTTCATGTATTTAGTTCATATGAGAAATAAGTAAGCTGTTCAGGTGTATTTGGCTTGAAAGATAACTGGAGGGTCATATAATTAGACATGATCCAAGGTCTGATTTTCATCACCATCTAGATCGTCATATTTGACAACCGTCCATTTTAAGAGTTCGAAAAAAAAAAAATTCGATTTTTATAAGGTTAATTTGAAGGGATTATAAGTTTTAAAATGGGTTGATTTTTTTATATGATGTTCGATCGAGATGGAAATGAGATCATCTTCATTCGAGAAGTAGTCCTTGGCTGATCATCCTCCTTCATATTCAGGAGGTGCAATGGGGGTATTCTAAATGGATATGCAATATATATATATATATATATTTTTAAGAGGTCAGCTCGTTTTTAATGAGATCACTAACTCGATTCTAACACTGCCAACCGTGCAAGCTAGTACATACAATATAAATGAAATAAGCTTTGTTAATAGCATTTTGGCGTTAATTAAACTACGGGTTAATACTTTCTTAAATTTGGAAATTTTGGAGCAGTTTTCAATTACAAAACGGAGGGAGGCAACTTATACAGCTTGGCTAGGGTGAACAAGACAGGGTATGAGCTGTGTGAAGTTGGGGATCACGCCAAGAGGTTCAGGACGGGGCATGATCGCGTAAAGCTGGTGATGGGTGCCAACTACTTCATCTGTTCGGTTAGGGATTTCTGTGGGTATGGCATGAGAATTGCACTTCTTGCTAAATAATAATAATTGAACTACTGTTCCCTGCATTATTACGACTAAAATGCAGCTATATACTATATTAGAGAAAAAAAACCACAAAATATATGGATGAGAAAAGTAAATTTTTTTTTTTTCTTTATGGTCAGAATCTAAGGATACTAAGTTTTGACACAAAAATTGTCTAGAATTCCTGACCTTTGATTTCAATCACCCAACAGTTTACAATTCGCCACTAAATGAATCCGTTGATGTCATAAATGAAAGAGAATCTATCATCAACAGAATTTAGACGGTCGGCATTTTTTGAAATCATGGGTTTGCTTAATAGCTCAACTTAATTGTAGGTGTCACTCATTTGGTAAAGTTGATGGAGGATGATACTAATGACCTAGCCCTCTTAAATACAAACCCACTGATAAAAAATAAAAAAAATGGGTATTATTCCATGTCCATGAATAAATCAAGTTCACTTCAACCATTTATATTTCAACTTCTTCTTCTTGTTCCTTTTGTTTTTAATGAGCACGCAATGTATGTATATTTTGCACGTGTGGTTATAGGTTAAGAGTTGGATGATTAAAACATGAAATTTAAAGGCAAGGCATTTTGCTCAAATTGTATATTCTTTATATAACTCAAAAAAAAAAAACCTAAGAATTATTTATTAATTTTCTAAAATATAGTTTGTTTTTTATTCCTTAAAATAACACTTACTATCACATTCCATAACGAGTACTACAACGTACGCCCTTTTGGGGGGATTTACATCCCTCCCTGAGGTGGACGGTGGTCCATGTCTTGAAGTTTGGGGAGGACGGAACTCGAGGATGTGATTCAAATCACGAGGGGATAATAGCCTTACGATAGGTTTGGGGGAAGAGAATCCCCCAAAAAGTCCGTACGTTTTAGCATTTTCCTTCCATAACTACTTGTACTTCTTCCAGTTACATCACATGAACGATTAATTAAGCATTGGATTTTGTTAACATGTGCCCTTAGGGCATATGTTAAGCTTTTTTGTTTTGTGTTTTGTTTAGTATCTTACGTTTGTCCAAATTGGCTGATTTTTTGATATGTATGTTATTTATACTATTTGGATCATATCTAAAAAAATCAGCTCAATCGGAGTCCTCTAGCACCATGAACACTTAATTTAGACTTTAATAGTATGAATAAACGGCTGACATTTAAAGTGATTTGTTTAGAGGGTTAGATATCTCTGATTGAGCTGATTTTTTGTGGACATCTTATAAATAATGATAATATTATGCTTACAAAAATTCAGCTGATTTGAAAACCTGTAACTTACAAAAAAATCCCTTCAAAAACATCCTTATCGTGTGCCCTAAGGGCACACGTTAACAAGACCCTTAAGCATTAGAATATAACGATTCAGGCAGAATGCATGTGCTGCGTGGTTGTTTGTCAAAATATAGCAGTTGAAGAACAGTAGTTTTTGAGGTGTTAGCAAGTCCAGTGCGTGGGGATCCCCACCTGCGCCACCTCAAATTCGAACAATTGGGGTTGGGGATCGTGAGGCAAGTACAATGGGGGATCCTCAGAGTGAATCTCCTTCCGTCCATGGAATTATTGTCCATCGAACAGTTATTATTTTTACAGTTTGTCTAACTTGGGAAGTTTTGAAGGATCTGAGGGTTTAGGTGTCCACCGAGAGCTTCCCTTCTTTGGATTCGAGAGTTTGAGGTTCCCATTGGACTTTCCTTAGGCCGCTCAAGGCTAGTAATCTATATAATAAAGGAGAACGGTGTTGTGTCAGAGAGACAACTGACGGTCTGGATTTCATCATCTGTAAATCGGTTTGAATCGATCCGACGGGTGCGACTTATTCAACCCATTAACTTTTGTAAATGACCAAAATAACCTTATGTTCTTTACCGAAATATCGGATGTGTCATGTGGCAATAGTTATTTATTTACACCTGATTTATACTTGACGGTGGAGTCGCGTAGAGTGGATCCAATGGCGCGTAGAGTGGATCCAAGGGCGCGTGAAGCACGCATGGAGGCAACGCGCGTAGAGCGTGTAAAGAGGATGGACAACCATTTTATGAATCACATACGCGTAGCGCGTGTGAGGAGGAAAACGCGTTATTGAACCGTACTGAAGGCATGGCGATATACCTAGCCTTTTATATTTCTTAAAAGATGTGTGGCATGGTTAGCCGGGAGCTTTGTGGGCACCCTCTTGGTCCATCCTGATGGGTTGTATAAGCCCTAACTTTGATAAGACAGACTCGGCCTAATCTAGGCTTGACTCCTGAGTTTACATGATAGGCTTGGGCTTAGTTAATATATCCCGAGCTTAAATGCCAGACCAGCCCTGTTAACAGCTCTAGTTGTAGATATGTGTTATGATGCTTTTATATGTAGCTTAGAACATCTTCAATGCTAATGTGAATGTGGTAAAAATAGACTACCACGTAGATAAATAGACATTTGCCTTAAAAAATCTTCTCTAATGCAAATGTGGAGAAATTTGAAACCTGATATGGTGGTGATAAAAATAGACAATGTGAAGTAGACATTCAATTTTATAATGTCTAATCATCCACGTCAGCAATTTTTTTCCCTCCAAAAATTTAGTTACTTTTTAAACAAAATAAATTAGACCCATTCAAAAATTAAGTTACACATAAGTTAAAAAAAGGTGCGCATCCCAAGATATTTGTATTAGAAATGCATTTTTTTTTCAACAATCTCTATTGTGAATATTTTCTTACCACGTAGATAAGATATTGTCCAATGAAACACTCCGCATATAAAAGAATAGAAAGTTGCATTGGAGACACTGTCAAATGTAAATGTCTATTTTTTCTTATGTGGAGACACTGTCCGATGCAAATGCATATTCTTTCCTATGTGGCATATCTCACAAGACAATATCTCTTACTTATATGACATGGACTAACTTCAAAATGGACATTCAAGAAAAGAATGTATTTCCAATGCAAAATATCGAAATGCCTTTTTTTCTTATGACTTTTACTTTTTTGAATAGGACAAAACTACTTTTTGAATGAGACAATTATTTTGTTCACATCTGCTAATTAGGACAGTAAGATATTGTGAAGTCAATATGTCTAGAACTAAATATTCAACTTCACAATGTCTATTTTAACCACTGCTATGTCAGCATCGAACGATTTTTTCACATTAGCATTAGAGAAGGTTTTTTGAAGTGAATGTCTATTATTCCTATGTGGCAACTAATTTTTACCACATTTATATTAGCATTAGAGATGCTCTTACACATAGCCATCAAGATGTAGAACTACCAAGTCCTCCTATCATTGCTCATGCAAGTTGGTTGGTGACCCTCCTTTCGAGTGAGTTTGAACCTCACGGCCGTGGAATTGCCCTGTAGGTTTTCCTTATATAACTATGTTGTGGACTTTTCTTCACTCGTTGGTGATAGGGTGGGACTCCGGCGGGTTAGGTGGGATAGAGGCTTTGGATATGCCACGCCCACACTATACCTCCGTTTGTCCAGAATGCCCAAAGAACTCACAAAACTCGTAAGGAGTCTACCCACGCATGGCTGATGTAAGTTTCTCAGGTTTCTCGGGGTCTTCGGGATGTCCAAGTTTTAATAAATTTAAGTGATTAGATGGGTTTATTAATAACAAATAAATAAAAAATTTAATTAAACAAAAAAATCCTTCTTAGTTTCAAAATATAAATAAGTTAATAATTTTCTCATGTGATAAATAAATTAAAGATGATTTTATAATCTTTTGAATTTTACTTATTAAGTAATAAAAATCTTTTTGACTTTACATTTAATTAGATACAGGAAAAATTTTCTTTTTGGGTCTTTAACCTCCACCCTATATTAATAATTTAATATATTTATCTTTTTCTAGCTTTTAAAATATTTTTTAAGGCACATATTATTTTCATGCTAGAAATTAATTAAAATTTTAATATATTTATCTCTTAATCTATATATATATAAGTTTCTTAGGTTAGGAGGGTTGTCTAAATTTACAATTATCTCAACCCATGTTTGCCCAAATTTAACTTCGGGTTGACAAAATAATGTTCATAATTATCCAAATGCCCAACAACCCTTGCCCATTTTTACCCAAATAATCGGATTGGGTTCGAGTTAGTCGGGTTGACCCAACCCAAATCCCGCCCCTAGTTGGTAACGTTCTCTTTGTTCTTTAGTGGTGACTTCTTTTCTTTCATTGGTAGTGATTTCTCTATCATATTTGGCGCTTCTCCCTTTTTATGTTATTTGTGATTTATCTAAACTTCTCACACACCTATTACAGGCAGGGTATTGCTACTCCCTTGCTTATTACTACATTTGGTTTTTATTTATGGATTTTGTTAACATGTGTCCTAAGGGCACATGATAAGCTTTTAGGTTTTGTGTTTTGTTTAGTTTCTTATATTTATCCAAATAGGCTGATTTTTAGGTATGTATGTTATTTATACTATTTGGATCATATCTAAAAAAATCAGGTCAATCCGAGACCTCTAGCACCTTCTAACACCACGAACACTTAATTTAGACTTTAATAGTGTGAATGAATGGCTCACATTTAAAGTGATTTGTTTGGAGGGTTAGATATTTTTGATTGAGCTGATTTTTTGTAGATATATTATAAATAATGATAATATTATGTTTACAAAAATTCAGCTGATTTGAAAACCTCTAACTTACAAAAAAATTCCTTGAAAAACAAGGGCACACGTTAACAGGACCCTTTATTTATATAAGGCATGCAGTATTTGTTAATGGGTCCTGTTAACGTGTGCCCTTAGGGCACACGATAAGATTGTTTTTCAATCAGTATTAGGTCCTTAATTCTTAGACGATGTAGTTAGTATTAGATTAGATTTGATTAGATGGTATCCAATGCAACAAGTCTAAATTTGTTGAATGTTGCATCGTGTTGTGGTTAAGTTGAGGACAAAAGGAATGATGAAGCATGTTTTTATTTATTAATTAGTTCATTCCATTTGATGGGACGGTTCTATACTTCTATCTCTATCTCCACGGTCACCATCCATCACAGCATCACATCACTAAAGAAATTTTAATTCCTTAAGAGATAACAAAAGGGGCCAAATAATTAATATTTATACCTATTTTTTTATGGGATTTTGTTAACATGTGCCCTTAGGGCACATGTTAAGCTTTTTAGTTTTAGGTTTTGTTTAGTTTCTTAAGGTTGTCCAAATGGGCTAATTTTTTTATATGTATATTATTTATACTATTTGGATTATATCTAAAAAAATAAGCTCAATCGGAGTCCTCTAGTACCCTCTAGCACCACAAACACTTAATTTAGATTTTAATAGTATGAATGAACGACTGACAATTAAAGTGATTTGTTTAGAGGGTTAGATATCTCTGATTGAGCTGATTTTTTGTGGACATCTTATAAATAATGATAATATTATGCTTACCAAAATTCAGATGATTTGAAGACATATAACTTACAAAAAAACCACTTCAAAAACATCGTTATCGTGTGCCCTAAGGGCACACGTTAACAAGACCCTTTTTTATGAGGCAGGATCCACATACATTCACATTCATAATGCTTTTACAAGATTTTTGTGGATCTATATGGGAACGATCCAACACAAATATTTGGTTAAAAGATCTATTTAGTACTTAGATATCTTCACTAAAAATTATATTATTTTAATCATAATATATATATATATATATCATGATTTATAGGTTAATTTTTATTATATTTTCAAACTAATTTTTGGTGCAATTAAATTTTTTTTAACTTGACTGTAATTTTGTATGTGAATTATATGCATGACGAGCAGGATACCATAATACAATGATTTCAATGCAGGCTCCACAAAACTTTTGTAAAAGAATTGATTGTTTGTTTGGATGTGAAATTTTAAGTAGGGATTTTGTCCCACTAGAGATTTGGTGGAAAATTAGTTAGAATTTTTTGTCTCTACAAAATTCTTACTTAAAATCCCCTATCAAAACAAACTACGAATGAATTTGTTTGTGAGGATTAGCTCCTCGTGTACAAGTCATTCTCAAAAAAAAAAAAAGATCGCAGGTTGATTGGAAATTAACAATAAAGTGGAAGTATGACATCCCCGTTATGTGTTCAAATCCCTTCATCAATTTCGTATGAGTTGATTGTCCTCTTACTACGAACACCATTAGGTTCACTGGTTGAAAACATGGCCAGCTTCCTATTGTAGAAGTGGATTTGAATGCAACAAAGGGATTCTTCCTCAATCAATATTATGTGAAAGACTATGTTACCCTTAACGCCTACCTAATAGTGTATTTAGATGTAGAATTTTTTAGAAAAATTTTGTTGGACTGAAGATTTGTTAGAAAACATATATATGATTAGGGACCAATTTCTCAACAATTCCCTGGTCCCTCGTAACAAAACCCTGTGTAAAATCCTGCATCTAAAAACACTATAAAAAGATCTACCACGTATATATATGTACATCCCACCAAATAATTTGTTATTAACAAACTTCACCTAATTATATTTTCTAACTCAAGAGGCATATATATTCAGACCTCATAATAATATACCTTAAGACTCACTTACATGCATGATTTTAGAAGTACAAGAAAAAAAAAACAAAAGAAAAAACTAACAGTTGCAACAAAACAAACTAAAAAGAAAAAAAATTTCTCTCCTGCTATACCAATCCCCACAATTAAAAAAAGAAAAAAGAAAAAAGAAAAAGAAAAACCATGAAATACAATTTTATTAACACCCAATTACATGCCTAACTTCTGAGCCAAAGGAGTAACACCACCACCAACAGCACCGCCGTTGTTATCGGAACCACCACCGCCGCTTAAGCTGCCGGGAATTTTCCTTTGAGGCTTGGCTTCATGCAACATTGACACAACGTCTCTCATGGAGGGTCGATCAGCGGGGTTCCGGCTTGTGCAAAGTAATGCTACTCTTAACACTAACATCATCTCCTCCTTGACCGACGTACACGATGCACCGGCATTTTTGTCGAGGACATCGGAGACACCATCTTTGGTCTTGATTTTAGATCTAATCCAATCTACAATGCTGTTTCCTTCTCCAAATTCGGCGTCTACTGATTTCTTCCCACTCAATATCTCCATCAACACCACTCCATAACTGTATATGTCGCTCTTTTCATCTACTTGCAATGTATATGCATACTCTACAAACAAAAACAAAAATAAATTAATTAGCACACCCCATGCTATATTATGATGCATAAATCCCTCTGCAAAGATACCAAAAGACTCTTTTACCCTTAACATTTTCACTAAAGATTTACCCTTGAGGGAAAAAAATTACTTGTGGGACCCATTGAATTTTTAGTACACATTATATTCTTGTTGTACATAATAAAATTTGGATTTTTTATTTATAATTTGGATAATTAGTTCAAATTTTAAAGGAAAAGGAAAAAAATGAAAAGAAAAGAGAAATTTAAAAGAAGAAAAAAAAAGTACCTCACGCGCAATATAGTGCGCAATGCACTCAAATAGTAAAAACCAGTAAATCACGCGCCAAAAAAAAGAAAAGAAAAAGAAGAATCTTTCTTTACATACTGTTAAAAGAAAATGGACTTGTAGCATGCGCACCCCACCCCCCATGCCCACTATACCATTCCTTTGGTCGTTAAAGAAAATTTGGCGGGCATTTTAAACAAAAACCATAAATCTACACTAACATGCGCCATTCAACAATTCTAACTAAAATTAATGGCGTAGGCTAACACTACCTTAATTTGACCATTCAACCCTATCATATCTAGAAAATGTTAAATTTACTTTATTTTCCTACCTTACTATAAAGTCATCACACGGTTTTCAAATAATCATCCCACGATTCTCAAATAATTATACCTCTCGTGATTTAAGTCATATCCATACCTTCTTAAATAGTCTTTGTAGTAAAGTTAGTAGTACACCTTACAGTAAGTGTAACATCACCAATCCTATCTTGATCTACTAACTAAATAAGTCAGGGTTCAAGTTCAGGTTCAGTATTTGGACTCGTTTCCTGCTACCAGGGTTAGAGTCAGCTATGAAAAAAAAAAAGGTTAAAATAGTCAGATTTAGGAATTCAAAAAATGACCCATTTTAAAAAATTAATTAAAGTTAAAATTTGATAATCTGTACTCCCCAACCGCTTAATAACAACACTAATCTGACTCCCGTCCAAAACAAACAAACAAATATGAAACTTGGAAGTGAGAATGAAACTCACCTGGCGCAATATAGCCACAAGAACCAGCAATAACGGACATAGATTCATCAGTTTGAATCAACTTGGCAACACCAAAATCAGCAACCCTAGCTTCCATCTCAGCATCCAACAAAATATTACAAGGCTTAACATCACGGTGCACGATAACAGGATCACAATCATGGTGTAGGTAACAAATACCCTGCGCCACCCCTAATGCTATCTTGTACCGTATCACCCAATCCGCCACCAAATTCTCACCTTTATTTTTCCCATGTAATAAATCATCTAAACTGCCATTTGGCATGTACTCATACAGTAGTAACGTACTTTCATTGTTACTGCAACACCCTAACAATCTCACTATATTTCGATGCCTCACATTTCCCAACACCTCTACTTCAGCTAATACCCCTCGTCTCCTCCTCACCGTCTCTTTTTGTTTACCCCACAATTTTTTAACAGCTATGATTTCGCCACCTGGCATCTCAGCTTTGTAGACTGTTCCAGTGGACCCCATCCCGATGATCTTATCACTTGTTGATAAACATTCTAATACATCATCAACCGTGTAATTTAATCTCTGAAAAGCAGTTAATTTCCATGGTCCCGCTTTTTTATGATGATCGTCAGTGGAGAATCGACGGCTGTAATTTGCGTGGAAACATCTACTTCCTGCAATTAAGATGAAGATTCCGATTCCGAATGCAACCGCCATGATCCACACGATCGCGGTGGCGCCGCTTGTTTTCTTCGGTTCGTGCCGGAATCTGACGGAATTTTCGTCGGTGTTGTTGATTTTATCAGAGAGACAAGGTTTGTTTAGAACTTTACCACAGAGAGCTTCATTGCCGGAAAATGACGAAGGATGAAGATTTGGAAAGATGTTGCCGGATGAAGGAATCGGTCCGGTGAGAAGATTGAATGAAACATTAAAACTCTCTAAAGTACTACAGTTATCAAAATCTGAAGGAATTGAACCGGTGAGAAGATTCTGAGATAGATCTACGTCTGTGATCGACGGAAGTGTTGAAAGTTCCCACGGAATTATACCTGTTAATGAATTTTTCCGGAGATTTAAACAAAGAAGCTTCTCACAATGTCCGATATCCCAAGGAATGCTTCCATTAAACGAATTTCCTTCTAATTCGAGTTTATATAAGCTTTTACATCCGACGAAATCTGGAATTTTTCCGGTGAGTTTACTGTAACTTGCAGAGAAGATCTGAAGATTTGGTGCTTTCCAAATGTTATCAGGTAATTCAGTTCCAAATGCGTTTTCAGAAACATTTAAGAACTCTAATCTGATTGCGTTTCCGAAATCTCTAGGGATCGTACCGGAAAAATTGTTCATGCTGAGGTCCATGTACGTCAGATTAGGTAAAAATCCAAAACCAGACGGAATCGATCCGTTAAATCTGTTATCTTCGATTCGAAATCTCCATAATGAAGTGCATTTAGCTAAAGAAGGAGGAATTTGTGAATCAAACCTGTTTGAGAAGAGTATGAGTCGGACGAGTCGGTTTCCGAGGCAGAGACTCGGTGGAATCGGTCCTGTGAGTGAGTTTGAAGAGACATCGAGTTTCTGTAACTTTGAATTTGAGCCAAGATTTCGTGGGAGGTTTCCAGTGAGAGAATTGTTCCAAAGAAGTAAGGTTTCGAGATTCGGAAGCTCACCGATTCCTTCTGGAATTTCTCCGGTCAGATTGTTGCTCAGTAGACTCAAAAGAGTTAGTTCCTTCAATGATGAAAAACCTTCTGGAATCCGACCTGTTAGTCGATTATCGGACAAATCAAGCGTTTTCAGAGCTATTAATTTAGAAAAACTCACTGGGATTTCACCGGAAAATCGATTCTTGAAGAGAAACAATGATTCCAGAGCCGATAAATTTCCAATTTCTGACGGTAAAACACCGGTTAAATTCGCAAATGAGACATCAAGGTATGTGAGATTCGATAATGATCCGAGTTCCACCGGAATCCCACCATTGAAGACATTGTAACCGATCTCTAAATGTTCAAGCTGATTCAGAAACCCTAATTCTGGTGGAATAGGTCCCTGTAGTGAATTCCCAGATAAATGTAAGTACTTCAATCTCGGAATACTGCCATAACTCGCCGGAATACTACCATCAAAGAAGCTTCCACCGAGATTAAGCCGTTCAAGAAATGGAAGACGTGTAACTTCATGTGGCAGGGGACCATTAAAACTGTTGCTGTAAGCGTTAAAAACTGTCAAAAATTTGAGCTTTGAGAGACCAGGAGGGAAACTGCCATTAAAATTGTTATGGCTGATATCAAGAGATTTAAGTTGAGATAACTCAAAAATGGAGCTGCTTAAAGGTCCATCAAAGGCATTTCCACTCAGATTCAAGTATCTTAACTGAGATAAAAACCCAATTTCATGAGGAATTGAACCAGAAAGACTTCTATGAGAGAGATCAAGTGAAGTAATTTCAGAGGTTTTGTTATGACATTCAACACCTGACCAAGAACACCAAAGGGGTTTTGAGAAACTTGAATTGACTACAGTTGTACTTGCATTCCAATCAGTGAGAGAAGAAAGAGGGTCTTTGAGAGAGGTTTTGAGAGATAGAAGAGAGAGAAGTTGGAGAGATTTTGGAGCTGCTGATGATGAAGAAAAAACCAGAGAAAAGAAGAAGAGGAGAAGGAGAAGAGTGGGTTTCATGGTTTTTTTAGGTGGGTTTGTGGGGATGAATGGAAATTGAAGTTTGAAGAGGTGGATTTAAGGTGGGAGAGGTTTTGATGATTTGAATTGCTTTTTGGGAGTGCTGTGTGCAGAAGGTGTCTCATGATGATTGCTGGTTTTGGTTTTTGTTTTTGTGGGCATGAAATATGAGAGACAGAGATTTTAGAGAGAGAAAGAGAAGCAAAGTAAAGAACACTACTCATATATTGCCTTCTTCTACCAAATCTCCAATTATAAGTACTTGTCAATTGTTCAGGTATATTACAAAGAAATTCCTTCTCAATTCTTCAGGTATTTTACAAAAAAAAACAAAAATTTGATGTAAAACCCATCTTGGATGGGTTGATGAAGGACCAATAAGATACTGCCATTTGTACATTGCAGAGTAGGACCCACATTATGGACAGATGGAAGAATGTTATTCAATCTCCATGTCTTTAATCCAAGCTGGCTCTGTAGTTCATCATCTCTCCAATACTTTACTCTTTAATCTTCTCCCTCCTAATCTCTGATGGTTTAAAAAAGTGATTATGATGGACAAGGAAACAGACAAAAACAGTCTCTTGATGGCCGAAAAAACGTTTTTCTGCTAGAAGTATTACCAAGAAAAAAAGAGAAAACAGTTGCAGGGTGAAAGTATTTTACAGTTTAAAGGTTTGGTTTTACAATTTAAATGTTGTGGGTTTGAAATCTTCAGGATCTCCTTTTGGGTTTTTTCTTTGGAAGCTTTTGTTGGTTTTCTCTTTTTCATCATTTCGTTGTTCCCTTTTGTCTTTAGATGATGAGGGAAAAAAAAAAGAAGAAAATGGATGAAGGATTTGGAGAAATTGGGTAATAGTGGACTGTTTCTTGCGGGATCCGAGAAAGGTATTTGAATCTGTTATCATTTCTTGCTCTTATAATCAACCAACTTCTTTTCTTTATATATGAGAAAGTATTCGCTGCCATAAAAGCCCTAGCAACTCTTGGATAAAGCTTAGCCATGAACCTAGGAAGGACAGGACATTTTATTTGGGGTCGCACGACATTTGGACGTCCAGGGACAATTTAAATATATATTTTATGGGAGTTTTTTTAGTAAATATATCCAATGAAACAAAACCTGGCACACATATGTATTTTATTTTTCTCTGTTTTTCATTATTATTGAAACTCCTTTATGCAAGGGATTTTCTAAAGTTTTTTTAAAAAAAATTCATCTATGAAATAAAATTTAATATAAATATATATTATTTAATTATATATTGTTGTTGTGTTTATGTCTTATATTTTTTCAGATTTGACGTGTTGTCGTGTTTGTATCATATCTTTTCGGTATCTTTGCGTCTATGTCTATACTTCTTAGCCATGAACCCTTAGAAGTTGGATGGCCATCACCATGTGATCCTTAAAGATTCTACAAGGCGGGCCCTGTAGTAGTACCACCACTTAAATTGATTAATTAGGAATTTGGGTAGTGTAGTTTGTTTTTTTTCTTTCTCTTGAAAAAACAATCTATATTCGACTTGACAAGAAACAAGTTGGAGAGGAGAATTGAACACTAGAAACTGAAGAATAAACTCCATCTTATTTCTGATGGTCAACAAACTAGGTACAAGTGTTCTTCTGAGTATTAGTGATATTATATGGACCACATTATTTGACTATCAGTATCACTATATGAGATGGTAATTGATCTGTATATGCCACGTCAGTTGAATGTATGCACACACCCTCCTCAAAGGTATATATACATCAACTACCAAGTCAATTAATTATCTTATGAGTAACATTATATGGATCGATTGACTGTTATATGGCCTGACGATTATAGAGCAAAGCTTTAATTCATAAATGACGCTTAAAATAACTTTAATCTGAGAAGGTTGAGTAGATCAGTCTATTTACGCCTACATCGAACCAAAAATTTGTGTCAATAGTCGGTTCAAAAAAGTATTTTTGTATATTATGTGAGATGTGCAAATTGTTTGCCATATGACTTCATGTATGGTTTACTGATTATTCAACGGTCATGATCAAGACAACATCTAGTGGTTGGATTTGTTAATATGGTAGTGAATTTTGGCGCCTTTATTTGAAATTCTCTGATGTCTAAAATGACCTCATATTGGATCTTAGTAGTGGAGGTAGGGATTAGAATATTCAGAGGGTAAATATGGGCAAAATCTCTAATCAACTTACACCAAAATCTTGACGCTTTTTGTCAGTTTGACTTAATTAAGCTTTTTATAATAATGGTTCCTAACTTTGTATGATTTCAGTAGGTAAAGTAATAAAAGATAAGATTGAACAAGAGACCCATCCCATTTCTTGGTAAGACAGAGGAATGTAGTCATCTTATATAATAAGAGATCTGTATTGTATGTAAACTAGGTGTATCGATGTGCCTCCTACACGGCTCAATACCGTGCTTTCTTCTTCACACGTGCTACTCGTGTGTGATTCGTAAAATAGTTGTTCATCCTTCTTACACGCGCGTGTAGTTTGGATGTCCAAACGCGCGAAGAGATTTGTATTGTATGTAAATTCAAGGTAAATTTGACGATGAATGTGTAAATTTCACATACTGCTATAAATTGCGCCTGTGTTTAAGTGATAAAAATCAACTATGAATTTATCTATTGAGTGGATTTTTGTAAAAAAAAATGAGTGCATATAATTTTGGGGCTACAAGGTCTATAGCCCAGGGGAATTTGAAAATAGAAATTATATATATTATATAGGTGTACAGATTACAACACCAATTGTACCGTCTTTTCCTCACCCAAATACTCAACTGCCCTCTATTTCTTTCTAATTCAAATAAAACAATGCGTATCTTACTTAAATTTATGTTATTTTTATCAAGTGTATCTGTGATTTAGAAAAAATAGCAAACAATAATTAGTATTTAATTACTAAAAAAGATTACTAGTATGTTAATTAATCATTTAGAATGAGTTACTAATTTTTTATCGAAGCAGTATACATTTTCATCATCACCAAAAATTAACTCCATTCTATAACATCTAATTTATCAAAATCTAGTCCAGAAATCAACACTGAAAATAATTCCTATTTCATCCTTGACTTTCAATCACTTATAGGGGTAGAGATTTTAGAATGGACGAATTTTTAGTGAATATTCTCCTCACTATGGAAATCGCATCCTCACAAAAATTAGCTTGAAATTAGTGGTAAGAACAATGTCCCTTTCATCGTTAATTTTTAACAATACTCTTGATGGGGATAGAGATTTCAAAAGGTGAATAATACAATATACTTATTTATCTAATGTATATTGAAAAATATGAGAGTTGAAACCGATGTTAAAAAAAATTTGTAAAAATTTGGATATAAAACGTGAATTAAACAGATGATTGCGAAAAAGGCTTCATACTAGCCCTCCCCATTATAAATTCCTAGTTCTGCCCCTGTTATCGGTTCTTCTCAATTCGATACTAAAGTTAGTGGACCTATAACCATTATAGTCGGTCAATAAAACAATAACTTTTAAATAAATTAAGACGAATATAAAAGAGAGCGACTTAATGACGAGTTGCACTTGCATTGGGATCTTGGTTGTGCCAACTTATTAGCTAAGATGCCAATTGGAGCGCTAACACTTCACTAAGCTGCATCTCGCCCTATGGTAAGGGCATTATGTTTGATTTATAACATTTATCTTGATTTTTTTCTTCTAAGATCTTCTATAGCTTTTAAATTTTAATATGCAAGTGCCAATTAACTTAGCTAGTAAAGTGTATTGATACATAATTGATTTGTTAATTAGTGGTACTTTATTAGTTACACCCTTTTTTACTTGTAAGTGACAATTGTCCCAATATTATTTTTTTTAAAAAACAGCAAAGAAGAAAAGAAAACCAAATTGATAGAAAGTAAAATCAATTATAGTGTGTTTGGATGCAGAACATGAGTCCTTGGAAACATGAATCCCTAGAAACATGAATCCTTTGGTTTGTTTGGCAACCATAAAAGAATCCATGGATTCATGAATCCTTGGAAACTTGAATCCATTGGTTTGTTTGGTTACCATTTAAAATCCAAGGAAAATCTCTATTTTGTTGTTTTAATTTTATGGGGTGTAATCTGCATTGAGTTGGGTGCATACATAGTGAGTCCTTAGTTTAGAATTCCAGCAAATTCTAAGGGGGATGTGAAACTCCAAAACAGAGATTTGCTGGAAAACATGTTTCCCTGGGAAATAAGTTTTCAGTGTTTCTTGGCAGCCAAACAGACCAGAGAAACATGAATCCCTGGTCCCCACTGAATCCCTACTTTGGAATCCCCCATCCAAACAAAACATTAACTTATTGCAAAAACGAAAATGCCATCTGAACCAAAAGAAATAATTCGGTCCTAATACAAACCGATTACTTGTTGGGGTCCTTTTGGATACGATCCATGAGCTGAATTTTAGCATCTTCACTATGTAGATCATCATCACAAAAAATAAACCCATGCTAAAATTTTAATATTAGGCAGATCAGAGATATGTTGTTTTAACAACACCATAAGATCATGATGATGATCCAAAGGCTGTCTGTAGGCATGTGGATGAGAAAAGTTACAGATGCGTGACATAAGATAATTTGTATATTAAAATAGTACAGTTCCGTAGTTGGAGAACTAAGAGATGAATATGCTTCTGTCATTTTCTTCTTTGTTCTTCCAACCGATTCATTCTCATATAACAGATAAATAAATAATTAATATCAAATCCATAAATAAAGAAGACAACGACACAACTTTTGTACCAGTTCAATAAATAAAAACGTACAGGTACCAGCAGGGGCAATTTTGGAAACTTCGAAACAAAAAGTCAAAACAAAGTAAGTCATCTGACGATGTAAATCTCAAGGAAAATCTAACGGTCTTAACTTAGAGATGAAACCCAAATTACAAAAATGCCCTTTTACTATTCTCATGCTAAAATACGCTTGGGGTGGGGTGGGGTGGGGTGGGGGAAGGGAATTGTGATGGACGTAGCGCGTGTTTACTTTTGGAGGGACAGAAAAGACGGGAGGTTATGATTGTAGATTAAGGGTGGGGTGGAGGGGACCCTTCTCTTCCTCGTGGGCCCTCCTTCCTTTCTCCTTCCCCATTCCCATGCGGTGTTTTTTTGTAATTGCTTATATTTCAGCCGTTAGATTATTCCTCGAGATCATTATTTTATACACACGAGGAAGATTGATCGGTTGAGATTGTATGGAGAGACGTCTTCCTCAGTAGTAAAGCAGTGCAATATCATTCCCTCCTTTTACTTTCTTTTGTTTTTGGCTCTTGCTTTAACCGTAGAGAGACTGAGAGAGTGGAATAGTGGGGCCCCCTAACAGTTTGACTCCTCTCTCATCTTCATCCACTTCAGTTCAGGCTACAGAGAGAGAGAGAGCGTTTTTAGTTTTGGGGAACCCACTTTATTAGAGTTTTGTCAGAGTATGTATGATGTTAGTTGCTGCTTTGGTTTGGCATGTCTCTGGCACGTGCACTTACCATTCCTTCTCCCACGCGTGACGTGGAGTGACCCCACCAACTATGATGAGGCGTGACTCAGTAGCAGCAGGCCTGATGTTCTCAAAATTCCGTTCGTGACGTCTGTTTTTACTCACTTTTGCTCAATATGACGTTTTTTTTTTTTTTTTTTAATATCCTTAATTTTCCAAGTGAATTACTGGACAAAACTACAAAAAATTATACGTACAGATCTAGTCTATAGATGGGTTCAAATTTTAAATTAGGGCATCGATGTGTACATTTATTATGGACGATATCTATCTCCAAGGATCAGCAATATAATGCTGACTTTAAACTCAACTAGCAATTCCGAGTTCCTCTCCTATTCTTCTTTTTCCTCACTTTCTCTCTCTCCCTCACTTTTAAGCTAATTCTTTTGTTCATTAAGCAAAATACAAATAGGAAACCCTAACAATAAGCCAGGGGCTAACTTTGAATAGGCTTGGCTTGAGCTCAACCAGCTCCCAAGACGGTTTGAGGTTGAGTGATTTTATAGGCGCCAACCAAAAACTTTTAAGCAACTCTCGATGAGAGATTTGTCAAAAAATCCCGGATCGTTTGTTGTTGTTGTTGACAGGCCCCAATTCTTGTTGACACACATCAAGGTCGGTGGAGATATTGGCGATCATGTGGAACTAGGAAACCCTGTTTCAACCTCCCTGATTATGTTTTTTTTTTTTGGGTTCAATGCGCTTAGTCGTGTTGACTATAGTGAGCTAAGATTGGATGTGGTATATATCTCCTGTATACTGTTATCTTCACTAAAATCATTTTACCAATAAAAAAAAAAGAATTTTGGTCAAAATATTTTGACAGATCCTAAATCCCTCTTAAAAATTTGGAAATTTTTTCACCATTGCTTATACTTAGTTCGAAACAAACATGTACATCCTTTATGTACATGTTTTCCTTATCATTCTATCTTCATTT
>MVGT01003964.1:130283-142017 GCA_002174775.1 Macleaya cordata | reverse complement strand
AGAGAGAGAGAGAGAGAGAGAGAGAGAGAGAGAGAGAGAGAGAGAGAGAGAGACAAAGAAACCCTAACTTCTCACTTTTAAAAATCTACGATAATCTCTTGACTTGAGGTCGGATTATTGAATGAGAAAAGTATATATACCAAGCCTTCAAATATCCATACGAATCCGTTAAAAGTATTGGGCCATTAAAATCTTTATATATACAAAGTGAAATGAATACTATGGATGTTTAAGGAGTTGCTTTAGGAATCATGTTAGATTCTGACTTTCAGTCAGATGTTGACGAGAGAAAGTCAACTTCAGGATATGTGTTCATGCTTAGTGGTGGAGCTATAAGTTGGAGGAGCATCAAACAGAAATGCATTACTGACTCTACCACAGAAGTTGAATATGTAGCTTCTAACGAAGCAGCTAAATAAGTAGTGTGGCTCAAGAAATTTCTAGGAGATCTTTTAGTTGTTCTGGAAGCTACTCCGCCCATTGTCCTTTATTGTGACAATAGTGTAGTAGTTGCGAACTGCAAGGAATCTAGAGGTCGTTGAAGAATATCGGAACAATAATTAATTAAAAACTGGAAACTGGATTACTCCAAGGCACGTAAGCACGCTGTCTTTTAAGAGATGTTTCTCCCCTTCCGGTAGAAACCGCGATGTCACTCCAGGGTGATAAGAAAATCTCTCTCAGGATACAATGGAGGTCGTTTGATTCAATGTGTGACTAATTGATCAAACTAAAGTTTACACTCTGAAAGTAAGACTGATGATGCCTAATACGAGATGAAGAAGATACGAAAATTTTGTTATGTCTTAGGGACTGGTTGAGGGTCGCATTTATAGTTTCTGTAGTGTCTATTGGTCGTGACTGTTGGGCTGCCAATGGTTGTCACCAACGGTTGTCTCCAACAGTCAACGAACCTATATACAAATACGATGAAACTATTGACCTTTCGGGGGCGTTACCCCCGAGCCCCCACGAGGGGCGCTGCCCCCTCGACCCCCGTTCGAACAACATAACCAGAAAACAAGATTTTTAATGAAAATATCTAACAGAGGTCACCAAGCCAATAAGCGCATCCAGAGGAAGTACAATCTTGTCAGAGAGTGATATTAATTGTTGTCACTAAGATTCCTTCGGCAGATAACTTGGCAGACCCTTTTACCAAGGCCTTGTCTCAAAAGGTTTTTGACTCTCATGTTCATGAGATGGGTTTAAGGGAGATATTTGATTGTTGGGGGTATGCCCTAAAAATAATATATTTGACATCTATGGTTTTATGATTAATTTATTTATCTTGTTTGAACATGCATAGTGAGATATTATCTACGATGATTTATTCGTATACAAGTGTTATATATGTGGAGAGATATAATTCATTGGTAGATGTTTATATTCGTAGTCTAGACAATTACAAGTTGTTGGGAAGACTATAGTATACTAAGTCGATTACGTAAGTAATGTGATGTATCTCCATCACAGAAGTGGAGACTTATAGACTTGTCTGTTGATGTATTTGGAATAAATTGAACTGGATCGTTAGAATACATTTATTGTAGTCATTTTGTTTTGCAAACAGTGAGGTCAATCGACGAAAAACATGATCTAATATTCTGAGCAAGATGGATGGCTTTAATCCCTTAGTATGATTATATTGTTCAATATGGAATTCACTTCTTTGATATTCTTTTAATTCAGTGCACAGAAATATTATTCTAGACTAGCCAGTTGTCTTCTAAAATATTTAGAAGATTATTAGAATAATATTGTCAGTAATGTAATTGAGGGTTAAGGATCAATATGTAATTTCTCTGATGGTGCTGACTTGTAAATGTTACAAAGCCAAGGAGTTTTTATGAATATCAGTTATTGTGGAGGAACCATTTACAGTTTAAGTAGTGGGAGGGTTTTTAATTAAATACCATTTATATTGGAGGGTTCAATCACAAGTCCTTGGTGGAACAACTTGTGATTATTATTTTTTATTTCTAATTTTATAAGAGTTTTATAAAGAATTAAAAAATTAAAAATAATTAGCCAGTATTAAATGGGACCCAGTTAAGATCTAATTGGAAGTGGTTTTAGGGTTAGGATAGGCCACCTTTATAATATATATAAGAGAGAGACGTTTTCATCGTGACCATCTTTAGTGAAAACCTTTGCCTCCTATTCTATCTCTATCCTTCACTCTAGTTATTTGTTTACACAAAAAGTAAAAACCCTAGCCTCTATCTATATACAGTATTAGTTAGGGTTTAACTTATAGATCAAAGGAGAAGGAGAAAAGGTGATATGTTCTGGTAGATTGGAGCGCGAGATTTAAAGCTTTGGATTAGTACCATTATCAATCAGATTCACGCTTCAAAGGTAACCTTTCTATTGATCTATTAAGATCCCTAACAACAGTTAAGATTTCGTTGGGATCGGAGAAAGTTTTTTAAAATTTTATTCTCCTGCAAGTTTTTGAAAAACTCTGATCCCTAACATTGGTATCAGAGTAGGCTTAACTTGTTGATAGGGTCTTTATTTGTGTAGGATCATGGATCAATAATTAATTAATTTTAATATTAATTTATGTGAATGTGTATGATTGAATCTATTTATTTATTATTTGTTTTTGAAGGCATGTAAAAGGCAAGAAAAATATATTTCTTGGTTTCCCGGCCTATTTAAAATTTATAATGCTTATTTAGATTCGTTGTACAACCTACACATAGGTATAGGTTGATTGTATTCTTTCTTTTCTTTTATTTTTGATGGAGATCAAAAAGGAGAAAATGAGGACGGAGGTGTTTAATGGAGATCAGTGGTTTAACTGGAGCTTGGAGGTTCATTGGGTTTTTAGAACCCTAGTTTTATTGAAACGATTAAATAATTTAATTTGATTGATAAGTCTGTATTGGTTTTGATCCAAGTAACCAAATGATTAAATGATTTTGATTGATTGGTTAGTTTAGAGTTGATTTGCATGTTTTCTTTGATTGCAAGGAGGTACCATAACTAGTCCCAAAAATCTCATTAAAAGGGTTAACAGTTATTTAGGTGAGACCTAATTTTTGGTAGAAAATTATTCTTTAATTATTTCTAAAATAAAATATTTTCTTTAAAAGTTTTTCCTTGAAAATCACGGTTTACTGGAATAAGAAAATCAAGATTTGATTTCATTAAAATATTTTAGAAATATTCTTACTGATCCTTTTTATTTTGAAAAGGTCAAAATCTGTTTTCTTTTGGAAAACACAAATCTGTTTTGGTTATGGGAATGACGTGTTGGGCTTCATAGGGTTTGGTGGATTGAAGTTTGATTTTGGTTTTGGATATAACTAATAGGTTTGGTCAAACCAAGCCCAGCATTAGTTATAAAACTCTAAAGTTTAAATAGTTCACAGGCTCTATCAAGAATAAGGCCGGGTTTATCCTGGTAGGCTTAGGTTGTGTGTGTCTTTTTTTTCTTTCTAAAATCTGAATCTGAGACTACCTGAGTCATCTGGATCTGAGAGCATCTGGATTTGACTTATTTGAATTTAAGTTTGTTTGTTTTTCCATCTGAATTCTTTTAATAAATGGTGTCTGATAGACTTTTGACACTTTTGCCCTTATTTAATTAAAATGTCCCTATTAGTTTCGAGTAAGTGATCTGGGTGGCTCGGATGGTAGGCATCGATCCCTCCCATATGGGGGAGGTCGTGTATGGAGGATCTCATGTAATGAACCGTTCAAAAAAAAAACTCATTTTTTAGAGGACCAGACAAGTTACACATGCAATAGAAATGCTTTTTATAGTGTGTAGGAAAATCTCGCTTGTAGATATCATTTTATGGTTTTCTTTATAAACCAAAATTATGGCTTGGGTTCTTGAGATACTTAACTACACTTGAGGGCAATTCTATCATTCTAATAACAATTAGAGGACAAAACTGTAAAAAAGACGACTCAGCTTATGTTATTTCTTTTCTATACAATTTCTTTGCTGAAAAAAAACCTCCTTATTTCAAACATTTTGCTGAGTCAAAATTCAACTCAGACACTCTAAAAATAAAAAAAAATAATATAAAATCTGACTCGGCCCAATTCTGACCTTGAGTCAGATTCAGACATATTTTTCAGAAAAAAATAAACAGGCTCTTAGTGCTTGATAGGCCCATGCCCAGTTCAGTAGGGTTGGGGTAACGGGTTGGTCAGCCCGTCTGACTTGACCCGTTAACCTGCCAACCCGAACCGTAACCCAACCCGCAAACCTGCCTTGGACGACCCATTGACACGCCTGGTCAACCCATTAACCCGACCCACTAGCTCGGGAGTCAGACCTATCTGACTGGGCTAAGTTAGATCATCTAACTCATCTGACTTGTCTGACTCGCTGCCCTTTTGAGTTAGATGGTTTGATCTGAATGAAACCAGACCTGGACCGAATCGGTCCAAGCCTATTTTTCAATGGTTTGGTAAAAAATCATATTTTTAAATCTTCCGTTGGTCAGTGGTAGGTCCCACGTGGGCCCAAACACACGTTTATAGATTTTGGGATGGCTTGGTAATTATTAAAAATGAGATTTTTTTTTTAATTTTCAAGAGTCCTAAATGGGATGGTGCTTAACACATGTTTATATCTCTAAGTAGTAACTTGTGCTTGGTTTTCATTATGGAATCAAGGACACAAATCAATCAATATTAAATTATCATTGTGTATTTTCTTTTGATGAATGAGATGCATGTTATATAAGATACACATTTTCATATATATATGTATAACCATCTTTTAAGAAATTGAGTGGGAGAGGGATTTCATCAATGCGGATGTTATCCCATGTTCTTTCACAGTAAATCTATGGATAAGGGCGTGCTAATGTCCCAAGGAATATGACGAACTAATCAGTTATCGGCATCGATTTCCTTTAAGGCTAAGGTTTGAACTAGATAATTTGAATGGAATTCCCCAGGAAAACTATTCTTATCAATCTTGCATTTCAAACCAACACAGTGGATCACACTCAACTGAGAAATGAACGACAATGCTTCCCCAATGAATGGGTGTTCGTCATTTCTTCAGAGGCTAAATAAAATCAGATATTGATTTAACTTGGCATGAGATGTCTGGCAAATTAAATTGATGGAATATACTTCCACCTAATACAGGTATGTATTCAGATGTCCCCAAGGACTGATGAGTGTGTACATTGATTAGGATTCCGATGTTTAATGTGATATGAGTGTATTAAAATAAATAAAAAATTTACAAAATTTTATTAGTATATCTCACAATTACTTTTATATTATGCATGCTATTATAGATGTCTAGATTATCTCCCTTGCATATTATCCTGAAAGATAACCAGTTGACCGGACCTAACTATGTTGATTGGAAAAGAAACCTTGACATCGTACTCGTTGCACAAGACTACAAATTTATTCTTGATGAAGAATGCTCTGCACTTCCTGGTCCTGACACACCCCAAGAGGATCGGGATCGATACGATAAGTGGATAAAGGCAAATGATATGGCCAAGTGCTATATCATAGCCTCTTTGTCCAGTGTACTTCTGATATCATCAGAGAGCTACGAGAGATGTTTGTTGAGCACAGTCGCCCTGCCCAACAGGAAGCGAAGAAGAAGCTATATAACACTAGAATGGCTGAAGGCACACCAGTTCGTGACCACATGCTCACTATGATGGGCTTGTTTAACGAGCTAGAAATCCTTAGAACCGTGTTCAATAAGGAGTGCAAGAAGAAGTTATTCTTGCTTCTCTGCCGCCATCTTTTACTCAGTTCAAAATGACTTACAATATGAAAAAGATGTTATCTACTCTTTCTGAGTTGATGAATCAATTACAAGTGGCGGAAGGGATCATAAAGGGACATAAGCCTGGTAGTGTTAATATAGCTGAGAGTTCTTCTGGATGTAAGCCTCATAGTAAGAAGTCCAAGAAGAAGGGAAAGAAAGCATCTCAAGTAGCTAAGCCACTGGGGTAAATAAGGACACGGGAAATGCAAAGCCAAAGGGAAAATATTTCCATTGTGGCAAAGCAGGGCATTGGAAGCGCAATTGCAAAGATTTTCTAGCAAAGAAGAATGCTTCAGGTAATAGTGAATCATTAGTTGTTGAGGCAAATGTTGCCACTAATGCACCAGACTCCTGGTGCATTGATTCTGGAGCCACTAATTGCATATGCAATTCCTTGCAGGGGTTCCAGATAACCAGACAGCTAAATAATGGGGAAGTATACCTGAGCTAGCTTGGGATCGGAGGCAAGAGTTGCTGCCGTTGCTGCTGGACACGACCGACTTCTTTCTAGTTTTTATGATACTGAGAATAAGACTTTAGTTTTAAAGGATTGTCTTTATGTGCCAGATATTCGGCAAAACTTAATTTCTGTTTCTTGTCTCGTTAGAGATGGTTTGACAGTAAAGTTTGATTCCACCAAGATTTTAATAATTAAAGGTAGTTTTGGGTGTTGTTAAAGGGTTCCTCAAAATGTTTGTGGGATAGAAGTTAAATGGGTTTTTAGCCCAAAATCTCCAACCCAAATTATCTCTATCCTTCATTCTAGTTGATCAAAATAGTGAATAAAATGTATTTACAAAAAATTTGTTCATTTGTACTGCGCTACTGGGCTAAACGACAAACTAACTCTTTAATGTTAACTAGTGCCCTTAGGGCACACATTAATAAAAATTTTGTATTAAATAGAATTTTGAGTATACTATGGGAAAAAAAATAGCAAAATCTTCCAAAGCCAGATTAGGCAGTATGATGAAACATGTGTAAGAATACATGAGCCACATGCCACGTTTAATGCCAACTCTTTTTCTTGTTAACCAGGATATTTGAGCCTCCTAGAACACCCGACTAATTTTTGAGATAAGGCAGATTTCTAAATCCATATTACCAGGCAAATTCTTATTATTAGAGTGGCCTTAATAGAAGTTGAACTCATGACCTCCAAATTATGAGATAAGAGCTTAAGCATTTTGCCAAACCTCTTTAAGTTAGTTTACTGCCAACTAGTATTCCCCCAAATCTCTTGAAGTTAGTTTATTGCCAACTAGTGTATTAATTACTCAGAACTACTTAATTTATTTTCCTTGTTTTCTTTCTTTTTCTCTTTCTTTCTTCTTCTTTCTTTATTTTTCTCACTCTATCTGTTTTGTTTTGTTTGATTGTTTGTGTGTTATATCAATGTGAAAAGTAAAAATGAAAGTTATTCACCAACTTTTGGGTTGTGCACATAATTTATTCATAATAGTGTACAAGAGAATATTGGGTTTTGTTAAGCCATAACTCAGAATCACATAAGCATAAATAAGAGAGACATAAAATAGAGAGAAGAAGAGCTGATCTTATTCATTGATTATCAGTAGGGTTACATACTACATGAATATATATGCTCTCTCTCCTTGAAGTAACTTGCCCAACAAGGTTCCTATCTAATAGGAATTATACTAGGAGTGGAACTCCTCCCATAACCCAGATTGGTTTATGGAGGTGGGACCCAAATCCCAACACGTGCGCTGACGTATTCTAACACTCCCCCTTTTGGGTACTACCATATTTAGATAATTGCCTCATTAAAACCTCTGCACAAAATACCCTGTGGGAAAAAGATGTGCAAGGAAAGAGTACAATCCTATGTCTCAAATAGGTTTTGGACGCATTTTAGTTGCCTCATCAAAACCTTACCAGCAAAACCTAGTGGGAAAAAGCTGCGCGAAGGAAAAATAGTACAACACGCATAATGTCCGGTCACGGTGGAACTACTCCCCCTGACGTAGATGCTCTACCTAATGTGAGCGAATACTCTCGATGCAGTCCGATGCCATGTACCAGTTTCTTAAATGTGGCCATCGGTAATGTCTTTGTAAACAGGTCTGCTAAATTATCCCAAGAAATGAACTTATGTAACATCAACTTCTTTCGTCTCTTGGAGCCCATGGATATGGTAGAACTTCGGTAAGCTGTGCTTTGTTTTATCACCTTTGATAAATCATCCATTGACTTGAGTGATGCATGCTGTATTGTCTTCATATATAGATAGTCGTTGTTTTATTTTGGATAGTCCGAAGTCCACAATTGTTGTTTATATGGTTAATCATAGACCTGGGCCAAAAGCATTCTTTGCCCGCTTCATGAAGCGCGAGAATCTCTAAATGGTAGAATAGCTCTAAGTTCATAGTGCCACGCAGATATTTCTGAAGGTGCTTAATTTGGTTCTAGTACCTCTTCTAGGCGCTGAACTATGCTTTGCCAGTAAGTTTACTGCAAACACAATATTAGGTATGGTACAACCTGTTAAGTATAATAATGCACCAATTGCTCCAATATAGGACACCTTAGGCCCTAAGAGTTTTTCGCCTTCATCTAGTGGGCGAAAGGGTCGAGATTTTTATATAACAATCTCACCACAATAGGTATACTCAACTTGATAAGCTGCATCCATGTTGAACATTTTCAACATCCCTTTAGTATAAGTAGTCTGATAGATTGATATACCGCAGTTAAGATGCCCGATTTATAATATGACGCAAAACTTAGTCTTTTTGAGGTCCTTCATTTCAAATTCCTTGTTCAGGTATTCGGCGGCTTTCCTGATCTCATCAGGGGTCTCAATGATATTCAGATCATCGATGTACACTACTATGATTGCAAACCCTTTGTCTAATTTCTATAAGAAAAAGCATGTGCATGTAAGACTATTTACAAAGACCTCGGCTTTTAAATACTCAGTCAACCTATTATGCCACATGATCCCTGATTGTTTCAATCCATACAGTGGTTTATCCAGTTTAATAGTGTACACCCCTCGTGCATTGGGCTTATATGCTTCTAAAAGCTTAAACCCCTCAGGTAGCTTTATATAGATGTAGGTATCTAATTTTCCATATAGATACGCAATTACTATATTCATAAGACGCATGTCTAACTCGTTCTCAACGACTGACAGACTGAGCAAGTAACGAAACATGATTGCGTCCATGAGTGGAGAGTAGGTTACATTTTAAATGATGTCAGGTTTCTCCGAAAACCTTTGTACAACTAGTCTCGTTTTATGCCTAACAATTTCTCCATATTCATTTTGTTTCGTTATGAACACCTATTTATAAACGATAGGCTTCATGGCATCATGGCTTCGAACTATTTGTCGCAATACTTCCCGTTTGGCTAGAGACTTTAACTTTGCCTGGAATGCAGATCCCCACTACGACCAATTTATTCGACGACACTCGTCTATAATCAGTGGTTCTGCATCCTTATCTAGAATAGCAATGGCAAAGTAAAATTTATTGTCGACAATTACTTTAGTTCGATCTTATCTTTCATACTTACAGATTCAAGTTATTGAGATCTCATTCACCTCCTCAAGGTTTTATTGTAAAGTATTGATGGATCGTGTAGCTACTATAGCCTGTTTTATGGGTGGCGACTCATTATGAGCGACGACTATTCTATTAGCCTCCTTATTCTAAGCGTGGACTACACCATTAGTCCTTCGTCCCTTATTCTACATTTTACATATGGCAGAATCATTTGTTCCAACGGATCGACTACATTCTTCACGTGCCTTTGATTCATTTGCTAGTGCAACGGATTTTTCTTCAGGATCTTTATCCGTTTTGGTGCATTATTTGCTAGTATATACATTATCATCACTTTTGTTGCATCATTGAATGCGTCAGGCAGTTCCTTGATCAAACTCTCTGAAGGTGATGAAACCGTTGAACATATTTGTCACTTTGATTAGTTCAGGGATCTAGATAAGACAACAATGGTGTTCTTTAACAAATTTCACGGCATTTTATTGTCTTATCTCCCCCTAATGCCAGAAATTGTGTCTCATCGAAGTGACAATTTGCAAATTTTGCAGGAAAGACGTCGCCTAGCATGGGTGCCAAATATCTGATAATAGATGGTGAATCATAACCCATATAATGCCTAGGCGGTATTGGAGACCCATCTTCATGCATTGAGATGGTGCTATAAGTATCTGCACGGCACATCCGAATGTGTGTAAATGGGCGACATAGGGCTCCTTGCCCATGCCTAGTTGCATTGGGAATAATGATGATATGCCATTTGAACGAATCCTGATCAATATTGCGGTTTACAAGAAAGCATGCCTGCAGGTGGAGGCTGAAAGCTATGTACGCATTAACAGTGGCATAGCGATCTCTACAATCGCCTGATCAGATTCTCCGCCATACCGTTTCGCGTATGGAATTTGGGTACTAGATGCTCGATATCTATGCCATTGGCAATGCAATAATCATCAAATGCTATGAGATAAACTCACCAGCTCTGTCAAGTCTCACAGACTAGATGATGCGATTCAAGAATTGAACCCGCAATCATATAATCTGCACTAATAAATGTGCCAACGCCATATTCCTAGTTAAGAGTAGGCAAACATTATACCATCTACATGCTGTGTGATCAAGCCCATATAGTGCCGAGATAGGCCACTGAGTGGATGGATAAGTCCACATATATATCCATGGATGCGGTGGAGAAAGGCTGGGGTCTCAAACCCCACCTTGTTATGGTCCGACTAAGTTGCATACTCAATGCCCTCTACCATATTAGCAGCGCTAGATATGATTGTGACCTGACTATCACATTTGGTCATATTCGAGAAGGATTGTTTTCCTCAAAGTATAGAGTTTGTAGTACCACTGTCTACAGATTCATGCGGGAATAAAGTCTATAACTAACAGATCAAGTCTTAATAATTATGCAGTTTAAAACACAACATGTAACTAAACTCATAATCATTTGAAATAAGTAATTATTTAAAATGGTCACAATTCAAATAAAACAAACTATTAAAGTAGTATATAAACTGGTTACAAGTTTTAATACTAATGAAGAAAAGCTAATTAAGTGGATTTCTCGTCGTCCGCAACATCAGTATACTTGTAGAAGTCTGATGAAACACATTTTGGATCATCGAAAACTATGTGATAAGCCTCTAACTTATTTTTAGACTAATAGGACTCCTAGTTGAGTTTTGCATGGCAGGTCCTCGACCAATGCCCAATCTTTTCGATACTAAAGCATTTGACAACCATACTTGGCCGTTTCTTTCCCTTTCCTCATTTTGCTTTGTGGGTTAGGAAACATGTTATTCCATTTGCTAAGTTTCTAGTTATTTGAGAAATTCTGATTTTCAATTTATTGGCACCCACCAAAGCTGCCTATATTCTGTCCTCTGCCACAGTCTCTACCAAAGCCACGTCCTACCACTGTCACTGATTGCAAGTGCTTCTGGCGCAGGCTTACTACCTTGAAGGTCCAAGCTTATGATTCCTCATTAGGAATTTATCATTATACTCTGCCACAAGTAGAATAGTTATCAATCAGCCTGAGATTGAAACCTTTGGTTTCTATATTGTCTTTATTAAAACAATATTTGGGGCATGTAACGTACTTAGAGCCTTTCTGAGCATGTCGAACTCTATAATTGTATCCCCATATAGCGTCATAATGAAGATGATTCGATGGACTATTGAACTGTATTCAGTCACTGATAGATAACTTTAGGTAGTATGACATCCTATATCCATATCTTACCTATAGTTTGTCTCATCGAGTTAGTGGTACCCCCACCACCACCACCACCTCCCCAGCCTGCTCCACCTATGGTTGGGAACCCTGGGCCACATGATGATAATGCAGTTCTGAAGGACTTTAAGAGCTGGGGACCCCCTTCTTATGATGGAACACCGGATCCAGCAAGGGCCGAAAAGT
>MVGT01003964.1:49306-117606 GCA_002174775.1 Macleaya cordata | reverse complement strand
AGTAACTAGTTTAGCTGAGGTTCGCATGCCTGCCCGATGGGTGTTAGACGCGGGGGAAGGTTGTCGGGGAACCTTCTCTGGATTAGTTGGGGGCCCTTGTCTAGTCTGCAGTCGTCAAATCGTTGTACTTGGTTCTGATCTCGAAACAATTCTGACTGGGGTAACCTGGTCGTGTTCCTTGGCTACACTAGCAGAAGTACACTACTGTTGTTTGTATATGTATATGCAGGTTTTTCTTGATGTTTCAATCAACTATATAATATGCATTGCTTTTATAAATGCTTTTGAGTTGTTATCGGGTTTATCGCTGCATGTGATGATATTAGGATGGTTGATCTACCTACTGAGTTTCTCACCCATTTATTTTCGTGGTTTTTACAGTTGACGGTTAAGGATCGGAGTAAGGTCCTTAGTGGTGCTGTGACGGTGTTGTTGGCGAGGGATCCCTTATTTTGGGTTGATGTAGGTTTCCCTCTCTTCAGTCACAGCGGACGCTTACTATTTTAACTCTTTTTCTTTAAGACTTATGTTTGATGGCTCGGTGGTGAGCTTTATGGTTACTTGTTTTATATGAAACAACCCCTACTTTATCTTTCTCACTATATATATTTTGGCAGGAAACAACGAACATAATTATATATCATATCACAACTATTCCATGTTAAGTGTGAAATGTGAATATCGTAGTTATTTGCAGGTTCCTCCTAGTCCTACATCGTTGGGATTTCAGTTGAGTTGAGAAAAAAAAATGGGTGGCAAATTTTTAGTGCATATCCTTGTTTAAATTGCTTCCGCTACGTAAAATTTTATATGCACTGTGTATATTAGGTGACGAAAGGTCCAGTTTACAGGGGAGACTCTGTCGGATTTGAGTCTCGTTGTAGACTGATAGTAATGTCCCTTGTATTTGGGGTACGGGGCGTTACAAGAAATACATTAAATATTCTTCGAACAAAGTGCACATAAAAATTTCAAACTTCCTTTGAATTAAAAAAATGTTCCAAAAACAAACGAGGCATAAGGTAGTTTGGTTTCAAGGATAGAGTTGACCCAGCTCAATGCGGTCAAAATCCTAAAAATATCTTTTAGCCAATTTTTCAAATTGCTACAAAATTTATTTTTAGGTCTATGGATTTGTAAAATTGACAAATATGCTCAGAAATTGTCAAAAAAAGGCAAACGAGTCCCTGATCTTTTTAAACTACATATAGGTCCTTGGAGTTTCGCGAAATTACAAGTAGGTCCCTAAACTTTTTCAAAATTATATATAGGTCCCTGAATTTTCTTAAAATTATAGATAGGTTTCTTAATTTTTCCAATATTATAGATGGGTCCTTGACTTAGTCTGGCCAGGACCGGGTTGGGTTAGGGTTGAACCGAGTTGTCTAGACCGGATGGGTGAGTCAACTGTCATCTTCTTCAACATTACTGTAAACCCTAGTTCTAGGGTTTATTTTTTTTAAAAGAGAATAAGCAACGTCTGACCACGGCCACCTGGAGGAAGAATTAAAGGGAAGGGAAGACCTATTTCCTAGAGACAGATCCGCCGGCCGTGGACTGTACAGTCACTACCGGCGATCTGAATTTCTTTTTTTAAAGACAAAAAAATCCATGAAACCCATGAAATCTGCGATGGTTTCTACCAAGAAAACCTAAATTGATTTGGGTAACGGTTCCTTCAACAATTCAACATCAATAACTGGTAAAACCAAATAAAACTACTTTCCTTTAGGTTCGAGTATCACCAGTGACAATACGTTAGTTACTATTATACAACATAAGTAAAACTTAATTGTTCACTGCATGCATGTATAGAGATCAGAGTGTTGGGGTTATGCCCTAAAACAATGTTTACGACATTTAATAAGTTCAATAAAAGTTTATTAACTTTGTTTTAACATGCATAGTGAGTATAATTTAATAGATGAATTACTTGTATGAAGTTCGTTCATACAAGGAGAGATGCAATTCATTAAGTTGATTCGTAGTCTATTTTAAGACTATGACATATTGGATAATTATATCAAATAATGTGATATATTTCCATCACAGGAGTGTTGACTCCTATTCCAATGTGTTGATGTAAATAAATTACATTGGACATGTCAAAGAATGATTATTATTTAATGTTAGTTAATAATGAATAATTATAATAATTACTGTTATTGTAGTTAGTTCTTAATTTTAAGAATTAACATATAACTTGCATGAGAGTAGTGACCGTTTTGTTTTGCTAATCAGTGAGGTTAGAAACGAAAACGTGATCCGATATTCTGAGTAAGATGAACGGTCATTTAATCCATAGTAGGAATAAGTTAGTTCAATAAGGAGTCCACATGAAATGACGTTCACTTGAATCACTTTGCAGGATCTGATGATCTAGACTGGCCAGTGGTCTCCTAAATTATTTAGGAGATTTATTAGATCATAAGGAGTTAATGCATGGTTGATGGTCAGGGTAAAAATATATAAATTCACACTAGGCACTAACAAGTAAATAAATATATTGCCAGGGACATTTACGAATGTTAGAAATTAGTGGAGGGACTTAATTGCGGTAATAATAGTGGAATGGTTCTTTTATAATATCTATACTTTATGGAGGGTTCAGTTACAAATATTCGGTAAAGTTATTTGTAATTAAAATATTTAGTTATTCTATTTTGAGTGAGATACTAAAGTTAGAATTTTAAATATTTAAAAGCCTAAAAGTGTGGGACCCACTTAGACCTAATTAGACTTAGCATAAGATAGAGTTAGGGACCTCTTTATATATACATATAGAGATGGGCGTCAATCTCTACCCAACTATAGAGAAAAACGCCACTCTCTCCCTACCCTATTTTGTGTGTGTTCTGATTATTTTTAAGTTGAGAAAAAAGAAACCCTAATTCCTCATTCAAGTTGTGAGCAGTTTTCTTATCAACTGGAGTGCAAGATCGACGATCCGATCCCGTAGATCTGTTCGTGGGATCGTCATCTTCTAACAACAAAATTTTGGGATTATAGTTCACGCTTCAAAGGTATGATTTCCATCCTTCTCTGTTTAGATCCCATTAATGGTTGGATGTTCTATTAAGAATTGGTTAAATTTTAAAACCCTATTTTTCCGCTGCGTTTTTAACTGGTATAATCGATTCCCAACAGTGGTATCAGAGCCAAGTCAATTTCAGTTAATGATTCTATTTTATTTTGTGCAAATGATATATCAATTGACCTAAATTAAATTCTTTAATTATTAGTTATGATTTTATGTGTGTGCATGGCTGTTCTAGTTTAATGTACATGATATGGAGTCATGTAAAGGGCAAGAAACAAAGTTCTTGGTTTTCCTGGCCTATTTATTTTATTCTATTTAAATTAGATTCGATGTACACCTTTGCACAAAAGGTATATGATGGATGTAAAGTTAGTTCTTTAGGTTTTCTTATTTTTTTATGGAGATCAAAGATGAAGAAAAGAATGAGAGCAAGAGGAGGAGACGGTGGCTGCCCTAGGGGCGTTTCTTTCTTTGGGTTTTGGAAACCCTAAATATTGTATTTAATATGATTAAATAATTAAACCCTAAAAGGCTCTAAATTAGTATGATCCCAATTGGTCACAAATTGATTGAGAACATATTAATTAATTTATGTTGATCAATGATTTTAATTGTTAGAATTGTGGTTGATTGATTAATGTATATAATTCAATTGGTTTTAGGATTTAATTGCATTAGAATTTTTTAATACTTGTTCGGGTATTAGCCACAAAAAGAAAAAGGGTTGATAATTTCAAAAAAGGATTTTATTTAGAATAAAACTTATTTTCTAAAATTAAGTTTTTAGAAACCTTTAGTTACAAATATTTTATTTGTTGCCAAAAAAAAAAAGAAAAAACAAATCGGTTGGAAAGGTTATCTAAAACCTACTGATAAGTTTATAGAAATTAGGTTTAGGGTTTTAAGTTCGGTTGGGCTTTGGGGCTAATGGGCTAGGGATGAGATTGGTGTAAATAATTAGTTTTGGTTTTGTTTTAAGTACTAATGGGTTTAAAAGGTAAGGCCCATTATTAGTTTAAACCAAATCAAAACAAGTTATGAAATGAGCTTAAGTTAAAGCCCAACAGGGCTTCCAAAACTTAAGGTACCCAGTCCCGGTACGGTAAGGTTAGGGGTTAGGGTTGGTCAGCCCGTCTGACCCTAACCCGGCCCACAAACCAACTCGCCAACCCAACCCATCAACCCGTTAACTAACCCACCAACCTGACCCAACGACCCGGTGACCCGACCCACTACCCGATCCATTGACCCAACCCGAGACCCGACCAGGTCTGACTCAACTGAGTCAGACGGGCTAGACGGTCTGACTCGGGTCAGACCAAAGTCAGCCGGTCAGTTCTGGTGGGTTCATTCTGGTCCGGTCTGACCCAAACCGAACCAGGAACTGAATCGGACCAGTTGAGGCCCTTTTTCTTAGGTTTTTGAGCCGGTTCTCTTCTAGTTTCTCCGGTTCTGCACACGTGGGTCCCACTCGGACCTAGATACATTTTTTTGGGGATTTTTGGGACAAACTAAAAATTTTAAAATATTATTTTTAGGTATTTTTCAGTGTTTTGTGACTTAATTCCCAATGCAATATGATCCTAAAGTACCTACTTACTCTGAGGAACGTTTAAGAAAGTGTTTCTGAAAATTGTAAGTTTATTATATATCAATTAATTAATTATTTAAATGTATTATTAACTAAATGCATGTGATGTTTGTTTAGTGAGATACATAAATTTAAAGATATCCCTCATTTAATTAATTAAGTGGGATAGGGACTGTGTTCATGGAAACACAATCCCAAGACCCTCCACCATCGGTCCAAGAATAATGCTAGGGGTCTAATGCCCCAAAGAATAGTACATCCTAGCAGCTTATTGGCTAAGATTGCTGTAATGGCACGGTACTCGGACTAGAGTATAGAAAGAGATCTGCCAAAAGAGATTGTTTCTATTACTTCTAGAATTCTGAACTGAGATGGTGGATCACACATAACTAAATAATGAATAAAGAATGCTTCCCCAAGGAATGAGGATTTATCATTGATTTAGGGGTTAAAACAAAATCAGATGTCGAAAATAACTTTGACATGAAATGTCAAGATAAGTTTTTTTCGATAAGATGGGATTTTAACTGTTTTGGTATACATATAGAAATCCCCAAGGATTGATGTATGTAGATACAATCAGTTATCTGATATTTATAGTAAATAGAGGGAATTGCTACAAACAAAAGTTTTTCAAATTCATATTATCTCACTGTACTTTATTTCTGTTTTAATTGCGTATTAATAGATGTCGAGTTTCAGCCCGTTACACATTATTCTGAAAGATAATCAATTGGCCGAACCAAATTTTATGGATTGGAAAAGAAGTCTGGATATAGTGCTTACTACTCAGGACTATAAGTTTGTTTTACTTGAGGATTGTCCTGCAGTTGTAACGACCCAAAATAATTTAGTTAACCAGTCAATTTCAATCCGAGTCAATTAAAGTCTAATCCAACGTTTTGACCGTAAAACTAATTAATTATTAAAATAATTAAAGTTAGTGTTAAAATAATTAAGTCTAGGATTAAATAATAAGATTTTTATCGGAGGATTATTTGAAGAATCTAATCGTACTAATGGATAGATCTCGAAAAGTTATCGAATTTCGACTACTCACACGCGAAAATCGGACATCGTATGAGGTCGATTCGAGACCCGGAACGCGATTTTGATCAAGGTCAAAGTTTACCCACGATTTTGACCAATCATCTCAGGTATATATGATATAGGAATATGAGTGATGTATTAAAAATTAACCTTGTAAGTTATCCCTTTGTATACACTTAACTTTGTATATGGTGTATACGCAAAACTTGTATACATGCATATAACAAAGAATTTCTCTTGTCTCATCCTTTAATAAGTTCAATTAGAACTTTTCTTCAATTCCACTGTATGAAATTTGTTAGAAATATCAGTAGAGAGTTAGTGAGAGAGAGAGAGTTAGAGAAATCAGTGGAAAAAAAGTGAAGAAGTGAGAAAAGGACGGGAGAGAGAATGAGAGAAAGAAGGAAGAGAATGAGAGAAAGAAGGAAGAGAATGAGAAGGAAAGGAAGATAGAGACGACAGTGAGAGAGAGAGATGACGCCGACGACGATGCTGCCGGAGATGATGACCGGAAAGAGAGAGTTAGAGAGAGAAATCAATAGAGAGTGAGCTAGAGAGAGACGACAGAGATTAAGAGAGACGTGAGAAGAAGAAGAAGAAGAAGAAGAAGAAGAAGAAGAAGAAGAAGATGATGATGATGGTGATGACGATGGGGAGATCGATTGGGCCGTGATTTTGTTGTTGGAGGTAAAAATTGGAAACCCCAAACCCTTAATTTATTATTCCTTTTGCTGAATTTGTTAGAGTGGGTTTGAGTTAGATTAAGTGTTCTAAGTTAAACAGGGTTTAAAGATTGAATTCTTATATTCTTTTTATTTTGGGTTACAAACAAGAAATTAGATGATTTCTTTTAATAGGTTGAACTAGGGTTTGTAGTTCTAACCCTTTTTGTGTTAATTTAACTTCATGAATTTAGATTCGTAGGTCATAAGGATTTGTAAGTTTTCTTCTAATTGAAATTAATTGGATGGAATTCCCAAATCATCAATTTGATGAGGATTTGAACAAAATTCATATTTTGAATCTAATGATTGTAGAGAAATTTAGATCGAATCCTTGCTAGAAATTGAGGAGTTTCAGCTGAATTTTGGAGACACTCAACCTTATAATGATTTTAACAATCTCAGATTTTGGATGATTGGAATTTCTGAGAAAGTAGTTGTTACACTTAGTTAGAAATTAAGGGGATTGTATGTTTAAAATTCTAAAGCCCTCTTGCTGTGAGGAACTTATTTGTAATGAGATTATTTGTTTTTCCTGAAGTTCTTATTTGATTTGATTAAGTATTTTCACAGATTAGAGGTTTGTAGGTGTTAAGAGAGAATGAATAAAGGTATTTGGACCTTGTAGATACTATTTAGGTTTTTAGATTACTAAACTATTTGTATGAGATTAATGTGAATAGTATAGAATTCTGAAAGTGAATTGAGTATGTTATTTACAGTTGGATTGTGTACTAAGACCAATGTATTGATTGGAGGTGAAGAACGCAGTAAAGAGTTAGCCTTGCGGGATTTGAGGTAGGAACTTATAAATACTCTCTTGTAGCCATTAAAGTACTTTCAATGCTTTTGTTAGGGTTTAGATTTGTAATGTAATTATTTTGCAAAGCACGCATGATTTACTCGTAATGTTCTGATGTGAAAATGATTCTCCAAAAATATATAGTTTTACATAGTGGTGTAAAACAGTATTAGTTGTTTCATTAAAAATAACTAGATTTCTAATAATTAGTATATATGAATGAATTATATACATATATATATAGACGATTCTTTTCTTACTTATAGTTAAATAAACTATATTTTCAAAAGAATCGAGACTTAGGGCGTGTTTGTTTTTGCTGACTCGGAGATCTGAAATCTGACTTGGATCTGATTCGGGTCGAGTCAGATTTCAGACCGTTTGTTTTTTAGTTTTAAAAAATCTGATTTGCTAGCTGACTCAAATATACATCTGACTCAAAAGTGATTAAGATGTCTCCCAGTCAGGTATAATTTTATGCCTAACTCATAGAGCATCCATCTGAGTTGACGAAAAAGACAATTATACCCCCGTGATTTTTAAGACAAAAATTGAAAAATTCCAAACATTCCTCATTTTCTCCATCGTTTCTCCATGAAAACCCTAGAGAGCTCCTGATGAAACCCCTGCTATAGATCTGATCTTCTCCTGATCTTCTCTCTCTAGTTCTCTCTTTTTCTCTGTAACTTTCCACTTCTCTCTTACCCAAATCTTTCATCTCCCTCCTCCTCTACATCTCTGCGAAATTTATTTTTCTCTCTCACTTACCCTTTCTATCTCTTCGAAAAAACCCTAATCCTAACCATCAATTTTTTGAAAATTTTTGCTCTACTCGAAGGGGATCAAGTGAAACATTGCAGATCTTTCACACCGTTCGAATAAGTTCTCGTTTTATGATCCAGGGTTAGTTTTTCTTCTCTGGGTTGTTCCTTCGCTGGTAAATCTCCAATCTCTACTTTGATTTTTTCATTTTAGGGCAAATCATTGTTACCCTAAACCTAAAGTATGACGACGACGACGATATGCAAATCCGAAGGTGTATAAGAAAATTTCGATCTAGTTTTATAGAATATAGCTTTAGATGAATCGTTGGATCTAGGGTTTTGAGAAGCTGATTTTTTATTAAGGGCAACAGGTTGTACAATTACAAACCCCTATCAAGGTGCTGCAATTGCATTCTTCCGGCGCACCCACGTAAATACACGATTTTATAATTTGAAATTATGTTTCATTTTTTTGTTTTTCATTTTGCTGCTTAATTTCCTAGAATGTTGTGGTTGATTTGGTTATTATTGTTAATTAGCACTTGTTTGTTAACTTTGCTGGAATTAATGGATCTCTCTTTCTAGCTATCTCCCTCTCTCTAAATTCCCTGTTTGTGGACTTCTACCATAAGAAAGGCCTTTCTTGCTATTATTGTTGTGAATCTATTCAGTCTGGAGCTGATTCTGTGCTAACATCACGTTTGTTAAGGTATCACTAGACTGAACCCTGCTATCTTCTTGGCTCAGGTTTGGTAGGTTTCAATAACCACAGGGCAGAAACAATCTGAAAATGAAGAAGTGTTGGATGTGCCCACTGATTCTGAAGATTTCAGGTCCCACTTGTATGGTTCCTTTCTGTTTTTCTAATTTATATTGTGGGTGAGGTATGCTTGTGGTTAGACTAACACAAGTTCGATTTTGTTCCATCAACAGAGAATGCTGAGGATAATTATATGGACCAAATTATTTGATTGCATTGCTCATGTGTTGGTCCACGTTTGAATTTTTTTTTAAAAAAAATTATTGTACTACAGTATAACCATATGGTAGAAAAGTTGATGATGTAGCTTTAATTCACAAAAGGGTAGAATTGTCAACAAGAAGATGAGTCAAATGAGTAAAAAACAAACATATTTTTTTTAATAAGTCAGATGAGTCAGATTCAGATGAGGCAGATTCAGATGAGTCAGATCAGATGAATCAGATTAAAAAAAAAAAACACAGCCTTAATCGTTATCGAGCTTTAGGGATGGGCATATTTTCAAAACCAAATGGATTTTGGGGTTCTTATAATATAAATATTTTACTTCCTTCCATCTGTTGGGAGAAGTAGTTGTTTTGAGATGATGTGTGGGATGGAGGTTCCCAGTTGTTAGGTATGTGTTAGTGATTCCCTAGGTACGGGCTTTCCCCCGTAATATATACTATATATGTTAGGCTGGGCTTTCTCCTGGCTATGATTATTACTGGCTTTCTCCGGATTATATTACGGGCTTTCCCCCGATTACCTGGCTTTCTCCGAATTATATTACCGGCTTTCCCGGAATAATATTAGATGGGAGATCACAACATATACATGGATGTTAGTTTTAATAGAAAAAAATATTTTCTACTACTAAAACTTATAGTATTATAATATATATTTTTAGGTGATCCGAAAATAGACTTGTAATGCCTACACGAGTAAATTATTGAAGTTTTTCTAAAAACAATGATTTTTTCCGTATTTTCATTATGTTTTCCTATCTTATGACAGGAATGGGACTCTCATGATATAGGAAAACTATTGAAATCTAGGTTATTCTATTTCTCTTTTTGGAAAACTATGTTTGGATAGGTACGTGTATGATTCTAGAAATGGTGAGGTTACATGTTGCTTAGATTAGGCGAAGACCTGAGGAGCATAACAACTCCTGAATTATTTTAATGATCATTAAGATGTTTGCACGATTCAAACGGCTATCCACCGCATAAACGGCTACATCGACAAATTATGGTCAAGGGTCCACCTGAACCCAAATCATGAGCCATCGTGCTTCTCACACCAACCGATAAATCAGTCGCTCGGTCAAAAATCAGGAACTAACGATGGGGTTCCACATCAATTAAGTTGGAACACGATTTTACTAACTGACTAGGAGCTGAAACATCTAGTCATTGCCTCTTCACTCTAAGATGATTACACTACGCAGTATTATGATGATGAGATGTTGTTAGTTTATCTATACTTGTATGGGTAAGTGAATTGTTATCAGCTTATGTTATAGTAAAGGTACCAAATGCTTTTACATTACTGTATTATGATTTCTCAGTTTTCTTTAAAACCTGCATTGTCTTAAACTCATATTAGTGACTACCTGTTAGTATTATAAGTTCTCACTGGGCTTTTTACTCAGGATATCGAGGAGACAATGGATGATTAGATGTTAAGTAATTTGAGGAGGCATGTATAGGGAGAGTATCCACCTCAGGTTTATTATACTTGAGGTGTTGTTATTATTCAGTTATAATGCAGTTATTTTCCTTGCTTTGTGTATATATATATATTCTTTTGAACTATATAATGTAAAAAAAACACACTTATGTATATTTAGTATCACTTAACAAATCTTATGTATGTATTATTTTATCAAGTGAGAGATCATTTTAGAATTATAGTTTGGATCCAGCCTAGTGGATGACTAGGTATTTTATATGGATGAATAGGGTTGATTGGATATGATGATATGATATGGATGAATATAATTGATATAGAAATGTTATTTATGGATAAATCATCTCTTCTACAGGTGATAGGTTTCAGACCCTGAAAATACAGGGAAAACTCAGGCAAATTTTTCGTTGGGCCTAACCATATTTAGATGTGATTAAAGTTCTAACGAACTAGATTAGCTTAACTCTGATTTAGGTTCATAAACCTCTATTTAGGTTTGTTTAAGTACTGTATAATCACTTGGTATAGTAAACCTAACGCCTTGAGATGCGATTCAATCTCCTAGAGATTTAAGTTTCAAATTGGGGCGTTACAGCAGTACCTGGTCCTAACGCTCTTGAGCCAGTTAGGAAAGCATATAAAAAATGGATTAAGGCTAATGATATGGCCAAGTACTATATCATGGCTTCTATTGAAGAACTGCGTCTAATATTTTCGGTTTATAGTCGTCCTGCAAAATAGGAAGCGACTAGGAAGCTAGTGAACACTCGTATGGCTAAAGGGATCGAAGTTCATGATCACATGCTCACCATGATGGGTCTGTTTTATGAACTCGAGACCCTAGGATTCAAACTTGACCCTGAGTTCAAAGAGGACGTTATTCTTGCATCTCTCCCACCTTCCTTCTCTCAGTTTAAGTTGAACTTCAACATGAATAAGATGACATCATCTCTACCGGAGATGATGAACCAATTGACGGTGGCGGAAGGAATTGTAAGAGAACGTAAGTCAAGAAATGTTTATGTGGCTGAGGGTTCATCTGGACTGAAGCCGAAAGGCAAGAAGTTTAAGAAGAACAAGAAGAAGAAAACAAATGATGCAGCTAAAAATCATGATGCTAATAAGGACAAGGGAACGTCAAAACCAAAGGAAAAGTGTTTCAACTGTGGTAAGATAGGACATTAGAAGCGCAATTGCAGAGAGTTTCTAGCAAAGAAGAAACCTTTAGGTTTATTTCAATCATTTGTTGTTGAGGTAAACATTGCCAATAATGCATCAGACTCCTGGTGCATTGATTTTGGAGCCACTAATCATATATGCAATTTGTTGGAGGGGTTCCAAATAATAAGACAGCATGATGATGGAGAGATCTAGTTGAATTTGGGATCAGAGGCAAGAGTTTCAGCCATCGCTATCGGACACGTTCATCTTCTTACTAGTAGTAGTGATAGAGAGAATAATACTTTAGTTTTAAAAGATTCTCTTTATGTGCCAGATATTCGGCGGAACCTTATTTCAGTTTCTTGTCTCACTAGAGATGGTTTGACAGTGAAGTTTGATTCCACCAAAGTTTTTATTAATAAAGGTAATTTTATTAATGCGCTAGCACATTGATTGATGGTCTATATTTAGTTTCTCCTATCATACGTTTTATTTATAACAAGGAAGTTATGACTAAGCCTCATTCTTTTAAAAAGAAGGCACCTTTAATAAATTCTACATACTTACGGCATCTTAGACTTGGGCATATTAACTTAAACAAGATCAAAAGATTGGTTTAAAATGGGCCATTGGGTTTATTGGACATTGAACCATGGACACTTAGTGAATCCTGTCTCGAAGGAAAAATGACCAAAAGATCCTTTTTTGGGAAAGGAATAAGAGCCAAAGAAATATTAAAATTGGTGCATACAGACGTATGTGGACCAATGAATGTTAAAGCTAGAGGTGGCTATGAGTATTTCATCACTTTCATTGATGACTACTCTAGATACGGCTCCATCTACCTTATGCATCAGTCTGAATCTTTTGAAAAGTTTAAAAAATTCAAGACTGAGGTCGAAAACAATCAAGTAAGAGATTGAAAGCTATTCGATCTGAACGAGGAGGCGAGTATCTCTCAAACCTATGTGGTGCATACTTGGTAGAGGATGGAATCGTTTCCCAGCTCACTGCACCAGGCACACCGCAACAAAATGGTGTTGCAGAAAGAAGAAATAGGACTTTGCTAGAAATGGTAAGGTCCATGATGAGTTATACCTCCTTGCCCATTTCATTTTGGGGTTATGCCTTGGAAACGGCAGCATATCTACTAAATTTAGTTCCTAGCATGGCAGTTCCTACGACACATCCAGAGAGTTATGGACAAGTAATAAACCTAGTTTACAACATCTCTATATCCGGAGTTGTCCAACACACATGCTAAAAGGAAAGTCGAGCAAGATGGAACTAAAGTCAGAAGTGTGCATATTTGTAGGCTACCCAAAAGGAACGACAGTATATATGTTCTATAATCCCAGAGAACAGAAGGTGTTCATAAGCGCGAATTCAATCTTCTTACAAGAGGATCATATTATGGATCATAAGCCTCAAAGTAAGGTTATGCTTGAAGAGATGGAAGACACAATGATAGTGGGAGTTAAACATACTCCTAACTCACTTCCTGTGAGCATGGGTATATATAGTCTACCCATGTTCATGGATCAAACCATATCTCTGCCTGTGACTCAGCAATTTTATAGAGGCGCAGTGGAAGCATCTAGATTATCCATGAATACATATACCAAAATAGAAGGTGCACCTAATCTAGCACAGGTTTAGGAAGAGTAAGAACCTCCGGTTCAGCCTGATCTATCGGTTCAACCCGAACCGATAGACCAGCATAGGTCTAGCCAAACCCTTCGATTGAACCAGTTCCTCCACCAGAGCCTCGTCGTAGTGGGAGAATAAGTAGATTCCCTAGCAAATACAAAAAATTCGTATTGTTAGAAGAAACCATCCAAGTTGTTTCTGGGGAACCGGATACGGATCTTTCAAACTATGAAGAAGCTATAAGTAACATAGATTCGAGACTTTGGCAAGAAGCTATGAAAGATAAAATAGAATCCATATATTCCAATCAAGTTTGGGAACTTGTGAATCCACCACTTAATATTAAACCCATTAGGTGTAAGTTGATTTTCAAGAAAAAGAGAAGACCAGATGGAAAGGTGAAAACCTTTAAAGCAAAGCTAGTAGCGAAAGGGTATACTCAAAAGGATGGTATAGACTACGAGGAAACTATTTCGCCTGTAGCCATACTTAAGTCCATCAGGATACTCTTATCCATTGATGCTCATTATGACTATGAGATTTCGCAAATGGATGTCAAGACTGCCTTCTTGAATGGCAATCTTGAGGAGGACATTTATATGTTCCAGCCAGATAGTTTTGTAGCAGATGGCCAAGAGCATATGGTATGCAAGTTGCAAAAGTCCATATATAGAATTAAACAAGCATCTCGAAGTTGGAACATCAGATTTGATCAGGCAAGCAAATCCATTGGTTTTGATCAACATCCTGATGAAGCTTGTGCTTACAAAAGGATAAGGAAGGAACAAATAATATTTCTGGTATTGTATGTTGATGACATCCTAATCATTGGGAATGATGTAAGAGCATTATCCTCAGTCAAAATTTGGTTATCTAATCATTTTAGCATGAAGGACTTAGGAGAAGCCAACTACATCCTAAACATCAAACTTATGAGAAATCGGAAGTCTAGGTTGATAGGGTTATCCTAAGAAACCTACATAGACAAAATACTAGAAAGGTTTTACATGCAGAATTCCAAGAAAGGCCTGCTACCTTTTAGACATGGAATTCGCCTTTCAAAAGATCAGTGTCCCAAGACACATAATGAGATGAAAGGTATGGAGAAGGTACCATATGCCTCGGCAGTGGGTAGTCTAATGTATGCAATGTTATGTACCAGACCAGATATTTATTTTGCAGTAGGGACGGTTAGCAGGTATCAGTCTAACCCAGGCAATCCACATTGGATAGCAGTTAAGCACATTTTGAAGAATGTACGGAGAACCAAAGAATATGTGCTTGTATATGGTGGAGATGACCTAGTACCAATCGGTTATACTGATTCAAACTTTCAAGGCAAACGCTGATGAGAGTACATCTACATTAGGATATGTGTTCACTCTAGGAGGTGGTGTTGTAGTATGGAGGAGCATCGAATAGAAATGCGTTGCTGACTCCACCACAGACGCTGAGTACGTAGCAGCTAGTGAAGCAGCAAATGAAGCAGTATGGCTGAAGATATTCCTAGTTGATATTACAGTTGTACCCAAGGCTATACCATCTATTGTTCTCTACTGTGACAATAGTGGTGCTGTAGCAAACTATAAGGAGCCCAGGAACCACAAGTCTAATAAGCATATCAAGAGACCAAACATTATGCTAGTGAAGGTCACATCAATGTCACCAAGATAGCATCTGCAGAGAACATATCAGATCCCTTTACCAAAGCACTTCTCTAGAAGGCTTTTGATTTACATATCCATAGAATGGGGTTAAGGGAAAGTTTCCATTGTTTGTAGTGCAAGTGGGAGATTGTTGGGGTTATGCCCTAAACCAATGTTTACGACATTTAATGAGTTCAATAAAAGTTTATTAATTCTATTTTAACATGCATAGTGAGTATAATTTAACGGATGAATTACTTGTATGAAGTTCGTTCATGCAAGGAAAGATGTAATTCATTATGTTGGTTCGTAGTCTATTTTAAGACTGTAACATATTGGATTATTATATCAAATAATGTGATGTATTTCCATCACAGGAGTGTTAATTCCCAGTCCAATGAGTTGATGTAATTAAATTACATTGAATATGTCAAAGAATGATTATTATTATTTAATATCAGTTAATAATGAATAATCATAATAATTACTGTTATTGTAGTTAGTCCTTAATTCTGAGAATTAGCATATAAATTACATGAGAGTAGTGACCGTTTTGTTTTGCTAATCAGTGAGGCCAGAAACGAAAACGTGATCTAATATTTTGAGTAAGATGGACAGTCATTTATTTTATAGCAGGAATAAGTTAGTTCAATAAGGAGTCCACATGAAATGACGTTCACCTGAATCACTTTGTAGGATCTGATGATCTAGACTGGCCAGTGGTCTCCTAAATTATTCAGGAGATTTATTAGATCATAAGGAGTTAATGCATAGTTGATGGTCAGGGTAAAAATATGTAAATTCACCCTAAGCACTCACAAGTAAATAAATATATAGCCAGGGACATTTACGAACGTCAAAAATTAGTGGAGGGACTTAATTGCAGTAATAATAGTGGAAGGGTTCTTTTATAATATCCACACTTTATAGAGGGTTCAGTTACAAATATTTAGTAGAGTTATTTATAATTAAAATATTTAGTAATTATTTTTGTATGAGACACTAAAGTTAGAATTTTAAATATTTAAAAACCTAAAAGTGTGTGACTCACTTAGACCTAATTAGACTTAGAATAGGATAAGGTTAGGGACCTCGCTATATATACATATAGAGAGGGGCGTCAATCTTTACCCAACCATAGAGAAAAAGCTACTCTCTCCCTACCCTATTTTGTGTGTCTTCTAATTATTTCGAAGTTGAGAGAAAAGAAACCCTAGTTCCTCGTTCAAGTTTTGAGCAGTTTTCTGGTCAATTGGAGTGCAAGATCGATGATCTGATCTGGTAAATCTGTTCGTGGGATCGTCATCATCTAACAACAAAATTTTGGGGTTACAATTAACGCTTCAAATGTATGATTTCCATCGTTCTCTGTTCAGATCCCATTAACGGTTTGACGTTCTATTAGGAATTGGTTAAATTTTAAAACCCTATTTTTCTGCTGCTTTTTTAACTGGTATAATCGACTCCTAACACAGAGTATTGAAACAGTTCAACATAAGTAAAACTTAATTGTTCCTATTTTTTTTTGTTAAGTTTTGGTTCTCATTAAACCATTAACCTATAGTTTCTCTTAATGGAACTATCAAGTAACAACAATGTATAACATCTCTCATTAAAGATTGTTAACAACAATTCAATGTCGTCAACAAACTAAAACAAGCTTGACCGTATATTTTACACAAAACATGCACAATCACTATTATCGCATGTACGATTTTAATATCAAATCAAAAGAGAGAGTTAGGAATATTTCAACGGATTTGAGCAAAGTGTGCTGATAGCGTGTTGAGCCATAACTCAGAATCACATAAGCATAAATAAGAGAGACATAAAATAGCGAGAAGAAGAGCTGATCTTATTCATTGATTATCATTAGGGTTACATATTACATGTATATTTAGGCTCTCTCTCCCTCAAGTAACATGCCCAATAAGGTTCCTATCCAATAGGAATTATACTATGAGTGGAACTCCTCCTATAATCCAGATTAGCTTATAGAAGACCCAAATCATGCGCCGACGTGTTCTAACAGATTTCCTATATTATATTACTTCCATGTCTAACTCATTTATAATTGAGCTTTTCATTTCAACACAGAGCAACCCAAATCAGGTTGGGCCTTGAAACGCAACAAGGTCACCCAACCGATTTGTAGCTGATCTGGTCGACCAGATGGTGGTGGTGGTGCTAGTGTCTTAGTTCTAGACTCGATCATGATTCTAAAAACCAACTAGGAACAAAAATTGTTCTAGTACCAGTAAAGAAATATGTATTTGACCAGTTCTAATTACGGTCAGAATTAGGTCATCGACGATCTATAAGACAAGTTTAAAACATGAACATGATAAGCATGTCTTCACCAGTTAGAAGTGTTGAGAACAGTCCCACATGAGATATGAAAACCTTGCAACGCAATATATCTAGATCCTTAGTTAATCCACCTATTGCCAATTAGTTTTGAATTAGATGTCCACAAACTTAATATGGTAGCAAGCCCACACGTGATAGACCCTGTCACACCCCGATTTTCAGAACTCTAAAATCAAACCTGATTCAATGAGTCCGGAAGGCGAGGCGTGAAGAGTGTAATTTAAAGCAATGAATAAAAAGCTTACTTTCTCCTTTTGAAAGATAAACCAGTCAATTTTAGTCAACATTAATTATAATTTAGTAGTCAAGTGAATTTAAAAAAAAAAATAAAAACTGTTGAAAATATTTTTCGTACTTAACTACACATACTTCAGTAAAATGGTCATAATTGTTTAACTGTAAATCAGAATTATATAAATGAAAGCATTCTGAAAAATAGATTTAAATTTCTACAACTTCAGTAGAAATAACCCGAGCCTAATTCGGATCATAAGATACTCAAAACTGGGTCTCACGTTAACTAATAGATTTATTCACAATTTCAGAAAAATAACTTCGAATTTCTTATAATATCCAAAAATCATAAATTTGAAACTAAAATTACTTCCTAACCAGACATCCGAAATACATATATAATACCATTTTGAAAAGAAAAAATTGAAATTTTCATTGGTTACATAAATAGGCCTTGGTCAATTTTAAGCGAAACATACTCAAAAATGTATTTTTCTAAAACTGACAGTAACAAATACGAAATTTATACAATATTATGTAGAACATAATTACTTCAATTTAATGACATGAAAATTAAAAGCAAATTAATACAATATTTGTTTTGTTCTAAATTCAACATAAAAATAGATAATTATAATATTACATATCATAATTCTCATAAATATCCCATAATCCCAAGTGATATAGTAGTAATTATTCTTCAAATACAATATATAAAACATACTAACTCAAGAGATCCAAGCTATCTCTTTGAACCGCACCTCCTAAAATCTTTCGCCCTCAACTTGATTTATAGGGGAGAAATATTGGGTGAGTAAAACTCAGTAGGTGCAAACTATTCAAAAATACTAGATTTGAAATATGCAAAAATTACCATATTAATGCATAAAAAGAGATTTCTTTTTAAATCTTTCAATAATTAACTATTAATTATTTTAAGTCCATTACATCAGTTTCCATCGTCTCCTCAAGTCGGAACTCAACGGTACCTGCAAGTGTTATGGGGGTTTCCCATTACCGATACCATCTAGATTTGTTTTTAATCTAGATAACAAGTTATTATTAAACTACATTTAATTCACTTTTCTTATGAATAAAAACTCAACCCTTGCATTAAATAAATAAATGTAACCATGCAAGATAAATACATTTTATATACAATTTTATAACAAAAACATAAAATTATAGATTTTGTTTATAGTAGGGATCCCACCTACCTCAATTTGATGCCAAAATTTTATCACCTACTTAATTTATTACTTCCAGATGTGATGATCGATGAAGTAAATCCTCGATTTCTCAATGATTTTGATGATAATACTAATAACTATTATAGATTTAATGAGAGAGGATGTCGATGAAAAGGTATGTTATGGAGAGTAAAGAAAAATATATATTGGGGAGAGTAATGAGAGGTGTAACAGGGGTATAAACTTAAAATAAAAGAGGAGATTTTGTGTTTTGAAGAAGGAAATAAGGGGGGTTTATATAGGAAAATTTTGAGATTTTTTTTATTATTATTATTTTAATATTTAATTTTTTAATATAAAAAATATTTTTTTATTCTTTTTAGTGGGCTGCTATAGTAGCCGTCGGCTACTGTAGCGCATCCCACGTTTTTTGTATTAAAATATTATTTTTTATTTTAATTAATTAATTAATTAATTAATTAATTAATTTTTATTTTATTTTTTTAGAGATAACTCTCTTAATACATATAATGAGTTTCCATGCAATTACCATGCATATGAGAAATTTATTTCTCAAATCAATACACACCCAAATGGGTATAATACCAACTTAAATATGTTAGGCAAGTGTAAAATTCATACTATGGAATTTCTTGGGGTATTACATCATCACCCCTTAAAAAGAATTTCATCCCGAAATTCAACAACAAAAGGTAAGCATACCTGAAAATAGTTCTGGGTACTTTGTCCGCATCTCGGACTCTAGTTCCCATGTGGCTTCCTCAGCCCCATGATGTTGCCAAAGAACTTTGACAAGTTGTATCTTCTTTGATCGAAGTTCACGTTCTTGTGAATCTATGATCCTTTTAGGTTTCTCTTCATAAGATATGTCATCTTTTAATTCAACATTCTGCCATTCGATCACATGGGAAGGATCGGGGTAGTACTTCCATAGCATGGAAACATGAAAGACATCATGTATNTATTGTACTAGTTGTTTAATTAATCATAACCTAAGTAGACTTGTGTTGTTTATATACTTGTGTTGTTTATATACTTGTTTGTTTTATGCAAAGAAATTGAGGTTGTACCAATATTAGTCTAGTTAAATGCGGCCAAAGATTAGTTTTACTTCATTTTTATTACCAAACTAACTATGAAGTTGGGGAAAACAAGAAAATTTGATGCATAAGGGATAAAAAGTTACAAATTATGGTTTGTTTTAACTTATTTATTTCTTTGTGGGGGAAAAAACTATGAAATAATTTTATCCCTACTTACACATTTTAGAGCGTTGAGGGATGTAATTTCCAAGATGTGGGTCCTTAGTAATGTATTATGTTCCTTTTCAATGAAAAGTCTTCATGAGTATTTCGAAGACACTAGATCATATTCCTATACATATCATAAACAAAAAAAAAATCATTTTTTTAAACAAGAAATATTAATTAATTAATTTTTATTTTATTTTATATTATTTTTTTTTAGAGATAACTCTCTTAATGCATATAATGAGTTTTCATGCAATTACCATGCATATGAGAAATTTATTTCTCAAATCAATACACACCTAAATGGGTATAATACCAACTTAAATATGTTAGGCAAGTGTAAAATTCATACTATGGAATTTCTTGGGGTATTACAGACCCAATAGACACATGTGCTCCACGTCACCCAGTTGAGTTTCACGTGTTAGACTTAAAATAACGCCACACGTGAAGGGACGTGAACCTTACAAGATAATATATTTTGAATTGGATGTATACAAACTTAATATGAAGCACAACCAGGATAGACCCAAAATAAGCCCAAATAATAAGCAGGATCACCTTGGTCTTGGGTAAGGCTTTCAGCTAGTCTTTTGGCTTAAGGTACGTTTCACCATTGGATGCAATAAATTCTATCTTTTGTTCGTCAAGTAGGTGTTCAAAGTTTTACTCAATTAGGACTTGGGCTTAGATCACCAATTTGAGTTGGGTCAATTAGGAGCCAAGGTTAGGGCCATAACCCAAACCCCAAGTTGCACCCTCCACCGGTCTCTCTGTCTCCCATCATCTATCTCGTCCCTTCCCGTAGTTGCAGATAGTCAACTCTGCAAGGACAGTGCAGGCCACCCCTTAGCTTTCGCTTTTCCATGTCTTAATATTCCCCCCAAAGCCAAACTGGAGCAAATCACGGCATCATCACCGAAAATAAAAACCAACACGCTTTGAATTTGAAATTTGGAGTATTTATTTATGAGAGTAGATAGTAGTACATCCTTATTCATATATTGAGTGTGGAGCTCACATGAAGTTGATCTAAAGAATGATATTTGGTGAAGATACTCTTCTCATTATGTTGATCATCTCACCCAAAATTAGGATATTCTAGGATTTTTAACCCTATCATCTAGTGATTAAAAAATACTAAAAATTGATGGTGATTGAGCTATTCATTTTACCGTTGATTTCAACTAATGGATTACAGAATTATAAGTTTTAGAATGAGCTTATTTTTTTATTAAGATAATATACATTATAAGAAGAATATCTTAACTTAAAATCATCTTTTGAATTATCTCTATGTGGACCCCACATACCAATGTATAAATAGAAATATACTCTGATATACTCTCATATTAATTTCAAGGGAGCTAGGTGTCACGGGTTCGGGCTTCCAACCCAAAAGACTAGCCTATTAGGTGGAGTTGATCCAAACCCATATAAACTCCAAGATCCCCCTTATCCAACTAATATGGGACTAAACCCATTTTTGTCACTATTCTACACGTTGACTCGTTGCAGTTGTACCAACATATCTACACGTCCCTACCCTCCTTTAGGGGACCCATTGCCTTTTGTGGACAACCCTATGTGTGGGCACTTGGCACATTGACTCAGGCCACCATGCATACCCGTCCCCACCTCCTTTGGGGGACCCACTACCCCTCGAGGACACTTGTGTATGGGTGCTTGGAGTGATATCGGATTGGATCGGGTCTGCTCTGATACCACTTTGTCACGGGTTCGGACTTCCAACCCAAAAGACTAGCCTATTAGGGGGAGTTGACCCAAACCCATATAAACTCCAAGATCCCCCTTATCCTACTAATGTGGGACTAAACCTATTTTTGTCACTATTTCACACGTGACATAAGGCTCCAACAATCTTGAGTCCTATCATATCTTGTACCCTACTATTACTTGGGATGGGGTAATATTATATACCCAATCCTAACGCTGTAAAATCATCACAGCATAAAGTAAATTCTATCTGTGCCAATCCAATGGTTAGCAATCAACCATCAAAGCCAAGTGGAGTGGTGTAGGGTCCACAAAAACCTCAGCTACTGCAAATGCTTAAACAACTACATGTAGTACGGGATATTAACTCTAAAGGAAGATATATTCGAGACTTCCAGTAGTCTTAGAGAGAGAAAGAGAAAGAAAGCTTGTAGTAAAGGAGAGAGACAAATCTACAGATATCTCGGCGGTATCAATGGGGGTGGGAGGGGAGTGGGGACTTTAATAAGTCTTCTTTTTTGTTATTTTGTTTTCAACTTTCAAATATAAAACTACTTCTCGATCATAAACTGCTTGGAAACTCACAGTAGTGTACTGCAGAGTTAGAAGAGACATATCTAGAGAGAGAAAGAGACTGAGATCTAGACGGAGAAAGAGAGTGAGATCTAGAGAGAGAGAGATGGGATCATTAATGGCAATGAAAGTGTCTGCTGTTTTAGTTGTTGTATTCATCATCATCAACAGCTGCTCTGCTTCTAAAGCTACATATCTTGATGGTAATCTTATTATTATTACATTATTTCTTATACATTATTATTACTGTTTTCTACTAGGGAATTTGGGATTTAGATGATGGTTATTATTTTCTCTTTCTTTCTTTTAAAATACTATATTTGTGGATTTTTGTTGTTTCGTGAACACATATAGATCAGTTAAATATGTGTGTTTGGAATGTTTAAATAAGAGTTTTTATTAACAACTTGAATATATATGAGGGTTTCGATTACCATTTTTGAGAGAATGATTTATTAGTCCCTTTGGATAAGGGATTTGATAGAGGGATTTTGTGGGACCACTGATTTGATAGAAAAATCATGTTATATTTGTTCGCTTTAAATTGGTCTATATATTGAGAAGAAAATATATTTTCACAAAAAATTAGCGGTTGAACCATCTCCATGTAGATTTGATAGGCTAAGATCTGCCAATAGGTCCCCTAGCATTACTAATGCTAAATACAAATGCTAGAATGGAATGGCTTGAAAGTAATTAATCAACAAAAGACCATTAATTGATACTAAATTTTTTGCTTTAATTAATTGTTTGATGTTTGATTTTGATCACCAGGACTTGTCCCAAATGGAGACTTTGAAAAAGAGCCACATCCTTCTAATCTAAACAAGACAATACTCAAAGGAAAGCAGTCACTTCCCAACTGGGAAATCAATGGCTTAGTAGAGTACATCTCTGGTGGGTCCCAACCAGGTGGATTTTACTTTGCTGTTCCACGTGGGGTCCATGCTGTAAGGCTTGGAAATGAAGCTTCCATCTCTCAAACCCTAGCCGTTAGATCTGGTTCTTATTACTCCCTCACGTTTGGTGCTACAAGAACTTGTGCACAAGATGAGGTTTTAATAGTCTCAGTCCCTTCTCAATCTGGGAACCTTCCACTTCAAACCCTCTACAGTAGCAATGGAGGTGATACTTATGCTTGGGCTTTTAGGGCAACTTCAAATCTTACTAAGGTCACATTTCATAACCCTGGAATTCAAGAAGACCCAACTTGTGGGCCCCTTTTGGATGCTGTTGCTATCAAGGAGATCATCCTATCCAGGCCCAGTAGAGGTATGTCTTTTTTATGCATTTTTCTCCGTTTTTTGGTTCATTTGATTGGTTTTGTGAATAGAGGTGTCAATGGGTCGATTCCTGTTCCGTTATTGAACTACCAAAAGTCAGAACTTCATAGATATAAGTTGGTTTCGGTTCTTGTTGGTTCTGGTTTCAATAATCAAATTGATGGAACCGGAATTAGGATAACCTGTCCCTATTCTGATTGGTTGAAAGTGTTAAAATTAGTAAAACGATTAATATTTGTTAAGTCGATTTCTATTTTTATCGATGTGGTTCTATAGTTTCATACATCGGATGTCAAACTAACCAAAATCAAAACCAGTTATTATGGTTTAATTGGTTCCTAGTAGTACCCTGGAACCGAGAAAATCAATTCTAGTTTGGTTCAATTCTGGGGTAAATGGGTACTCATTGACACTTCTACATGTGATCATGAATTTACGCCCCAGTTACTTTGTACAGTATTTTCCTTTTTTGATACGAACTTTGTAGAGTGGTCGATGGATTACTTCTCAGTTCTTTAAATTGGTTAGGGTTGGGAAAGGGATTTTCAAAATATAACAAATGTTGGGTAGGGCCAAGCCCATTTGCTGTTCTCTAGTCATGAATCATGACCCCTTTTAACAAGGATGCTGTTTTTGGGGCTTCCTAGTTTGGAAGCACCCTAAAATTTATAAATTGGTTAGGGGGAGGATCTATTTTACTAGGGGGAGTTAGGGGGAGGATCTATTTTACTAGGGGGAGGGGTTCTCATTTTTTCTTTTACACCCCACCACCCTTAACTAAATACACCCCACCATCACTACAACCAGCTCCACCACCATTGCCACAACCATGCAAAGTCACCGTTGTTTTGAATTTCAACAATACATAGTCGAATTTTCGAACAAAATTCAATAGGTTATTGTCTAAAAAGAAAATACATTTCGACAGGCTCTTGTTGATTTTGTTTTCAACAGGAATCTGTTGAAAATATTTTGATTTTTCAACAGGAATCTATCGAAATTTGTTTGAATTTTCAATAGAAACCTGTTTAATTTTTACCGTAGTCTTCATCTTCATTTTTCTCTTTTAAAGAGAAAATGATAGCTAGATCTAACTTTTTATGTTTTAGAGAGAGAGAGAGATATGGAGAGAGAAAAAGAGAGTACGAAGAAGGGAAGATGATGGCGATGGAGGTGGAGGTGGTGGTGCTAGCGTGATGCTAGAGCTGGTGGTTCTGCCGGTGGTGCGAGTGATGGTGGTGGGGCGTAATTATTTTTGCTAGTGGGGTGTGTTTAATTATATTTAGTGAGGCGAGTCCCCCTAGGAAAAATATAAGGTTGAAGGGAAGGTTCAAATTTGGGCTTAAGCCCAAATTTTGAGCATGCCCCCAAACCAAAAGGAGAAGCCAACCGTGAATGCACCTTACTGTAGGAGTTGCTGTAGGGGTTGCTGTAGGTGTAGCATGATGCTTTAACAATTTAGGGTACGGTAAAATATGGAAAATGAAACTAGATTAGGTTTGTTATGAATTTCGTCATACCAACGACACATCCTTGACGCATAGAGGAACAAGCTTAAGGATCTTGAGACTTAATAACGATGAATCAATAAGAAAATAGTACGACGAAGATAAAAACAAGCATCAACTACAACACAAGATATACATGGTTTACCCTCATGGGCTACATTCACGGCCAAAACAGCGCACTGAAGAAACTTTCATTATTATCAAAAATATATTACAATGCTTCTTACATAACCAACTAGAATAAACACACATCAAGGATCCCACAAGACTTACTAGAAAACCTAACGAGAATCCATTAAAAATCGACTCTCTAAACCACTCCCAATAGCACACTCACATCTTCTTCAAACCCTTGACCATCTATTTCCATAGCCCTCCATAGTAATAGAGGAGAAAATATGGGTTGGGACAGGGGTGCTAACCCCATGAAGAAACCCTCAAACCCTAGATCCTCACAAACTCTTCTCCCTCTCTACAAGTTTCTCACACTTTGGATTCCTCCCCATAAGTAGACCAAAACCCTAGGTTTCCCTCTCCTTGAACCTTAGGAACTCCAATACCTTCACATTGGCACATGTAGCACACTTTGGGATGACCTAAGACCTCCCTATTTATAGATTTTATTAAACCCACACACAAATAGAAGTTTCCTAAATTCAAAAGGTCTCCAAAACCGCCTAAAAAATATTCCTGCGGCCATGCTTTCGAAACCACCAAGCTTGGTTTCGAAAGCAAAGTCATTTGTTGATTTTTCAGCACATTGCTTTCGAAATCAACCCTTTTCCTTTCGAAACCAACCCATTTAGTTTCGAAACTAAAGGTTCTTGTTTGCCAAAAACTTTACAGGGTTGCCGATTCCATATAGCCGACAGTACAATCACAAAATATATTGCTTATCCGATTTATAGGACGGATATACTATTTTGTAAAATTTGTATTATCGCGCTGATCTACAAAATCTGACACTCATCAGTGAACCGAATAAGTAAAAATTAGGGCTGAAATGTCCGATGCCTAAAAGAAATTAAACATTTTGATTTTGATCAGGTTCAATGGTTTCAATTTCGGTTAAATTGTTGAGTTAAACAAAAAAGAAAAGGGGGAACGATGGTTTAGTCCCATTTGAGGGGTAATAAAACGGTTCCTAACTATAAGTTTTATAACAGTTTAGTCCAGAATACAAGGGAGGAAGGGAGCCAACGATTTCTACAAGGGTGGTCTTTTAGAAATAGCCCCTCCCTTATATTTATAAGGGAGACCCAACCTTTCCTAATCTACTTCTAATTAGATTTTTTTGGCCCCACATAATTACTGGCTAATTATTTTATTTTTTAAATCATTATATAACTCTTATAATATTAGAAATAAAATAATAATTATAAGTTGGTCCACCAAGGCATGTAATTGAACCCTTCTTTTAATGTGAATATTAAAAGTAAACCTTCCCACTACTTTATCTGCAAATGATTCTTCCACTTACCTGATATTCATAATTAACCCTCGATTAACTAATTACATGTCGGCTCCAAGGTGGAAAATTATATCTTTATACTTAACCATCAATTGCACTACAATATTATTGTTATAATAATTCTTTAAATAATTTAGAGAATCACTCGCAAGTCTAGAACATAATTTTGTGCAATGATTTAAGGGAATATCATTTAAACTTGTGGATTCCTTATTGAACAATATAATCCTATTAAGTGATCATAGCCATCCATTCTACTCATAATATTTGATTGTTGTATAGATTTAACAACCTCACTGCCTGTAGAATAATATGACTATGATTTACTTATGGGGTATACATTTATTCTCAAGATTAAAAACTTTTATTCGAAGTAGTTTATTGAATACCTTTTAATATGCTGACAATTATATATTAATAGTATTTTTAGCGATCTAGTTCAATGTACTCTTGGTACATCAATATATCAGTTTAAAAGTCTCTACCTCTGTGATGGAGATACATCATATTGCTTACGCAATCAACTTATATTATAGTCTGCTTGATAAATATAGTTTATCTAGATTATGAACATTAAACATCTTCTAATAAATTATATCTCTCCACGTATACAACATTTGTATATGTATAATTCATTATATATCATATCTCACTATGCATGTTAAACAAGAATAATATATTATTTATTAAACTATTGCAGTCTGTAACATTGTTTTTAGGGCATACCCCAACACTCTCTAATAACAATCCTCCTCCTCTTATTTCTTGCAGGTAATTTGGTTAAAAATGGTGATTTTGAAAATGGGCCTCATGTCTTCAAGAACTTCTCTACTGGAGTCCTCCTCCCTCCAAAACAACAAGACCTGATCTCTCCTCTCCCTAGTTGGATCATCGAATCACTGAAAGCTGTAAAATACATAGATTCTAAACACTTCAACGTCCCATCCGGACTCGCCGCAGTCGAACTTGTCGCAGGAAGAGAGAGTGCCATTGCTCAAATCCTAAGAACAGTTCCAAACAAATCCTATGAACTTACATTCACCATCGGCGATGCCAAGAACGGATGCCATGGATCGATGATGGTCGAAGCTTTCGCTGCTAAGGAAACCCTAAAAGTACCCTTCATCTCCCATGGAAAGGGTGAATTCAAGACTGCAAGTCTCAAGTTCAAAGCCATTACTAACAGGACAAGGATAACCTTCTACAGTGCTTATTATCATGCAAAATTTGATGATTTTGGTTCACTTTGTGGACCTGTTTTGGATAAGGTTAGGGTTTTACCTGTGTCTTAATCATCAAGTTTAGGTGGAAAAATGCTCACCAAGTAAGCTTATATATATTGAATTTGAAGTATATATATGGAGCGTAAAAATATCATTTGGTCATGGTTTTGCAATTTGGCCGTTATGGCAGTTATATTATATTGTTGGACTTCAAATGTATCTAAAGGTGTCTTACCAAATTATACAACTCTCCTTCCACCAAAATGGTTACAACTAGACACCTAGTTTATGCAACTTGCCATATTCTATTATCTTAATACATGGAAATAATGTTCCTGATACGAAGGATAACTTTTATAATGAATACATTGGAGCTTTTTGCAAGTGTATTATATGTGTTTATTTGTTATTTATGTTGTACCTATTATATGTATTTTTAACGCTGGACTTGTTATTTACGTTAAATTTGTCTTAAAAATGTACACATGTAGATTATTCGATCAAGACCAGATTTTGATATAAGGGATTTGTCTAAACCAACTTGTAGGACCCACATTTCGGGAGATAATTAAACTTGGTATGTTATTGTAATTCGCAAATGCAAATATATATTCTCGGTTCTTGTAGGTGCTAATTAAAATCCTTACTTTAACAAAATAAAATAAAATAAAATAAACATTGCTTATTAATAAATTAGCATTGCTTATTTTGTAGGCCCACTTTACAACCCACCAAATATTTGCTATTAATGAGATGCTCTCACCAAGTACCTGCTATAAACATTTGATGAATCGTGAATATTTGCATTTACCAATTACCACGGCTACCAAGCAGGGCCTATTAGTGGCAAATTAAAGATAGTTGAATATATTTCAACTTGACCACACTACTTTTTCTTGATCTTTGGTTGCTTTTAAAGATGAATGATATTGCACTTGGCGTATTGCTGCAGTACTATTGAACCACTTTTTTTTTTATGGAGTTCACATAGAAACGATCTAAGGGTTAATATCTGACGAGGTCTTTACTTCGTCATGTAGATTATTATATCAAAAAATTATCTACTATTAGGGACGGAATATGAAAAATTCGTCCCAAATAACTGACTATTAGGGACGGAAAATTGTAAACCGTACCAAATTATCGATTATTTGGGATAGTTTCATAAACCGTCCCTAAATAGGCGTTGCTAGAAGTCATTTTTTGTAGTGTCATTCTAGAATTTCTAACCCCCTCAAATCAACCCTTTAAAACTAAGCAAATTTTAACCATTTATTTCCAAATGACTTTTGGTTGGGTTAAAATTTCTAGAATGGTCGGGTTACTTTCTAGAGTGAGATAAACATCTCCCACTCCCTAAAAAGAAAGTGGTGCAATACAACATGCATGGTGTAATCTTCCATCTCATTTTTAAAATATTCAATAAAATAATTATTTCAGCGTCAAATTTGATGACATTAAAAAGTGTGTTTATTGTCGATCTTTTAGAACCTCATAAAAGAAATTTCATACAACATACAACAGGAGTAGAGAACTGGAGGTTCCATCTCTCTCTCTCTCTCAGGACTCGCTCAATTGATCTAGTCAGATGCGATATCAATACTAACTTGATCAACATCGACTCGCCCACCTTGAACAAAATTCCTCACTAGGACCTATTAATTATATTACTGTTACTTTTGGTAGAGAGATGCCGTAAGCCATGGCTTAAATGGAAGGAGATAAGGAATGGAGGCATCAAATTAAGTAAGAAATGCCCTTTTTGACGGCACCCGTTTTACTTTTACAGCCTTTTCTTCGCTTTTCTTTGTCCCAAAAGAAAAAGAAAAGAAAGAAAGATGTTCTTATCTTGTTTTAATAAAGAAGAACATTCAGGTATAGATGCTACAGGACCTTACAACCACTCGACTCACAATAAATAACGTCCTTAATGTTTAAGTTTAAACCAATTAAGATTGATCATGAGTTGAACTTAATTACCTTAGTTAGGATCTCCATTGGAGCTTTGTTCTCTCTCTTTTTTTTTTTAACGCTCAATACTTATAATTTGTTACATTCTTTCATTAATATATTTTCTTTTCTTTTCCATCGCTTTAAAAAAAAAATTTGTTTTTTAATTTTTATATCCGGCGCCACATAGTGCCGGCCAGGTTGCACATTGGTCCCCCATTGCATGAGGTCGAATGATCTACGAATCTTGAGGGTATTGTTAGCTTATTTATTTTTTGAAAGTTTGAAACTTCCGATGGTATTTTGTTTTAAACATCTCCACAAATTATGGATGATATTTTGTTTAAAACTTTCTTTTTCATTATATGTGGGGACATTAAGCTCAAGTCCAAAATAAATCTGTGATACAATAATAATACATCTTATTTCGTTCAATAAGCACTTAAAAAGAAGACACGTGTAGTCAAATTTTATGCATTTACAAACCATCATAAAAAAGAACACCACACCTTGGATATACAAGCATAAGCATTGTTGTTTATTATTATATTATTAAAAAAAATTCAAATTGGAATATATATATATATATTTTCTACATGTGGTTCTTAGCAAGGCCTATGTAAAGAGCCTTCCATGCCCTCACAACTAAAGTGCAACCAAAAAGAAAAATGTGCTATTGAACTTTGCTTCCTATGACACAAGCCATGCAAAACATAGTGCCAACTTTTCAATCAAAACATAGTGCCAACTTTTCAATTCATACTATGTATGCACATTATTAACACACAAAAATGTGTGGTGAAAATACAGGATTCACTGTTCCATGATTTGAGCCTCCAAAACTGCATCTACCGTCACCTTCATTCATTCTTTCACTCTCTCTCTCTATCTCCATCTCCATCTACTTTATTTGTTCTTAACAATGTTGTTTTCTGCACCTACTCTACAATGTGGTGCACAATCGTCCATTATCCGGCCAGAAATGATGTTTATACCGATGGTTTTACAAAAGTTATGCTCGACTCTTATGTGGCAGGGTGAGACCCACCACTTTTTTCTTTCCAAAAATATTTTGAAGGGGGTTTCCAACTTACATGCTAGTGAGACCAATCATACCATAAAGCATCGGGCATAACTTTTGTAATTTGGTTGGTCCAAACAACACTATTATTATTCGGCCGTCAAGCATTATATGGTCAACCCCACCATCCTTTGACCACATAAAACACCCAACGCGGTTGGATGACAAAGGGCATTGTGCACCTAATTGTAATGAGTTCGATATTGCAGACCCCATCGTGTAATTGGTTGACGGTCTTATACTATCACAAAGTTCGGTGGAGTACCATTTATTAGAGTAATGCTAATCATCCCTCCAAAATTTCCCCAGTGGAAGTGGGCCGCATCCACTTAATGCATCAGGACAAAATATTAATTGGGAATCTCCAAGATGTTACATGGTATTTGTGGGGCCTACATAAAATGATCTAAGGGCTGATTTTTGGTTGGATGATCTTATCATTATTTAGATCATTTTCACAAAAATTATAGTAGTCTTAAACTCTTAGGCCCTGCTTGGTACACCGTGAATATTCACAAATGCGAAATTCACGGTTCTTGTAGGTGCTCTATAAATTAGAAAAAAATAAATAAAAAATTTAAGATTGTTTATTTTGTAAGCACATTGCAAATCCCACCAAATATTTGTTATTAAATACCCTCATCAATCATTTACTAACACATGATAAACCATGAATTTTCATATTTGCGAATATTTACGATGTACCAAGCAGGGCCTTAGCCTCAAAAAAAATTTGGATGATTTTTTAGCTGTTCTTATTTTTTTTCGAATACTTTAATTAAATCAGATTTTGACGAGGCCAGAGATTTTAGAATTTAGTGATTTAATGTGAGGATGATTTAAATATTGGTGTGTAAAATATTAGCGTACCCTTAGATCATCTCTATAGAAGCCCAATAAAAACCTTGTATCCATATCGTATGAATAATGAAGTATCCAGTCCTTACTCTATGAATAAATAGAAAGGTCCAATTATTGCGGGATCCACACAAGGGAAAGTGAAAGCGTCTGAAAAGTCTTTTGGGATTGGCTCAAGATAAAACGAATTTGGTGGTGGATAATGCTATATACTAACATCAGAATCCTACAGAAAAACTTACAGAATTGAAATATGAGGGTAGTGTGTATTCACACATCCTCGTGATTCGTATCACATATCCTCGTGATTTGCGTCAAACCCAAAATTATTTTTTTCTGTAGATTATTCTGTAGGTTTTTCGGTAACCCTAGTACTACCGTTTGGTGGTATATCTTCTAGTACACTATGTGACTCTAAAGTGAGTTGATTTGCCAGATCATGCACAAATAATAAACGGGGTTAGATATTTGGATAATGATACAGTTACAGCAGAATCCTACAGAATAACTTGTAGAATGGAATTCCTATAGTAATGTGTATTTAATTATCCTCGTAATTTGTGTCACACATCCTCGTGATTTGCGTCAAATCCAAAATAGTTCCTTTCTGTAGATTTTTTGGTAACTGTAGCACTACTGTAGATATTTGTTGCCCCACATTTTATATGTTCCACCCATTATATTCTTACACTCTCTGGACATCTGTATGTGGGGCAGTATAAAGATTATATAAGGCTTATTTATTTTTTATTTTTTCTATTTTTTGTGAGAATATGATATCTCCTTCATCATGTATATTAAAATTAACATTTAGATAATCCCTGGATAGATTTGGAGAGGAATGTAAGAACTCATGTAAACAAAAAGTAATGTATGACGATCCTTTCTCATTGATAAATTTTTTGTGTTTGTCGAAACTCTGGGAATTGACAGGCTATTTTGTTAAATATTGGGCTGATGAAAGGCTAAAATGTTGGGCGTAAATATCTGGTTCTGTTTTATTTTTATTTTTATTTTTAAAGGAAAATATGTTAAGGTTAGACGGTTAGACCCCAAGACTTGGGCAGGCTAGAATGAGGGCCAAGTCCACAATATATATAGATAGATTATAGACTCTTGGCCTTTGCCGATTAGGTAAACCTGGTTTCCCCCCTCTCTCTTTAGTTGTTCCCCACTTAAAAGGCGGTCCTTGTTAATGGCCATATTTTTTTAAACTGTCGGCGCCAATTTCTGGGTCAATGATTTAAGGGTTGATTTTTCTTGATTAACCCACTATACCTAAAGAAATTGGTGAAATTGAATTGATAGAAATCACTAATTAAGAATAGGCTTTAATTTTGAGCCCAAAATTACCTTTTTTTCTTCAAGGATATAAATTGCATAGAGGATTTTGTTATTTGGACACCAAAAATAGTGTCAATTTTCAGACGCCAAGTCTTTAGGGTCCACTCCAAAGGCTGATTTTTAGAGAGATGTTCACCTCGCCACGTAGACCATCCTTACAAAAATAAGCCCATTCTAAAACTTCTAGTTTCATTAAAAGTTGACTCATCTATTCCATACTGTTTATATTTTCAATCAACTACTAAGCAATTTTTTATGGAATTAGAAGTTTTAAAATGAGCAGATTTTTTGTGAGGATGATCTGCATAGTAAGAGGAACATCCTCACCAAAAATCAGCTCTTATAGTGGGCCCTAAGGCTTGGTTTCTGAAAATTGACACTTAGTGTTTTTCTTTATGAAAAATAAATAATATTAAATGTTAGGAAATGACAAAATAGTAGGAGTCTGTGATAGACTCATATTTACATATAAGATGCTTGATTACTTCAGGAGGAGATCCAGACCAGAAGCGATTTAGGCAATTGGATTTAGTGCTAGTATCCGTAGGTGGATTGTGCCTGGAGGAACTGTCCGGTAGATGATAATAAAATTAAACCATCACCATAAGCTTTATCTGCAGATAAAGAAGAAACTGCCACTTGCAAAAGGTGAGATGGAGGAGTGGTGTTTGTGATAATTTGTGGATTTATCGAAGGTGAAGATGGAGTGATAATTCGTGGATTGTGTGGGGTGTAACCTGTAAAATTATTAAAAATTATAGAGTGAATTAAGTGTATGAGGGTCAAGGTCAATTTTGTCAAAAACAACTCTGCATCTATATTTCCAGATCATCCAACAGATTGTTGCAAGTTGGGAAGGCAAATCAAGGGTTGAATCAAAAGTTTGAAAGGTGAAGAACCAGTCGAAGATCCAATATATGAAATCGTATTAATTAGGGTGTGAATAATAAAAGCTAGCCGTACGTGAATAATTCTACTATTTTTCTGTGATTTTTACAGACGAGACGACTTTACATGTACCTATACTCGCCCTCAAAACTAAAAAAGAAAATAACAAAAAATTTAATAGTGTGTTTGGATGTAGAATTTATGTTTCCCTTGAGAAACATGAGTCCTTGGAAACATGAATCTCTAGAAATATGAATCCTTTGGTTTGTTTGGCAACCATAAAAGAATCCATGGATTTATGAATCATTGAAAGCTTGAATCCTCTGGTTTGTTTGACTGCCATTTAAAATCCAAAGAAAATCTCTATTTTGTAATTTTAATTTTGTGGAGTGTAATCTGCATTAAGTTGGGTGAATACATATTGAATCCTTAGTTTAAAATTCGAGCAAATTTTAAGGGGGGAGGTGGGACTCCAAAACAGGGATTTGCTAAAAAACATGTTTCCCTAGGAAACAAGTTTCCAAGGATTCTTGGCAGCCAAACAGATCAGGAAAACATGAATCCCTAGTCCCCACTGAATCCCTACTTTAGAATCCCCCTTCCAAACAAACCATAAACATATCAAGGTATATTAAAACCTAAGAAGCACGGACACAGACATGTATCCGACAAGGAAACGCGACTCCAAATAAAGTGTCCGTGCTTCATAGATTAAAACTTAGGCCGGGACTATATCTAAAACTACATATTAATTCTTAATGGCAAAATGTCGAAGCATGCATATATGATCCAACTTCCAAGGGGGCCGCCTTTACACACGAGGTGGGCCACAATTTTCAAACTCCAATTGTGTGGAGGAGATCCAATTCTTGCAGATGCATGTGGGACCATGGAAACAACTAACGTTTTTTGAGTGTTTGTGATTCAAAGAATCTGCCACATCAGAAATTCACAAAGATCATACAAATCAATTCCTTGGTTCTCATTGATTTCTTTTCTCTCTCAGAATCAAATCATCTCTCTATTTAAACACTTCTATCCAAAACCCTCTTCTTGTTCACTCTCTCGCTCTCATAGCTTGCAGTAGTACTTATGGAAGTCAAGTGTGAACATTGTATTAACAAGTTCCTTGCTGATTACTTAAATGAAGCAGCTGAAGCTAATCATCCATCTACAAGAAATACTGGAGATCAACTGATCATACCACCACCACCTCCTCTTGCTGCAACAAAACTTCATCATCAGGTCCTATATATACATATATATATTCAAAATGATATTAGTCAAGAAATTTGCATGGCTAACTAAGTGTTATTTATGCAATATTAGATCCCCATGCATATATGGTTCATATTTGGACCACTTGGGTCTTAATTGATACATATATTTTCTTGAAAACATTTGAAATTATGTGGTTGTTTTCTACCTAGGACGGCAAGCTGGAAATTGGATGACCGGCCCTGCCGCATTTCAAAAAAATTTGGTTTGAAAATGTTGATCATATTTTTCAAACTGTGGGTCACTCCAAAGAAATGGTTTCTACCGACCATAACGGTAAAGAAAATAAATTGTCTTTTTTTGGAAAAATGAAAATGCAACCATTTAATTTTTTAATCCCATTCTAATAAATAAAATGCCCCATAATCAATTCGATCTAGGCCAATAATTAATTATTTCAAAATTTACCAAATCAGAGTTACAATTATTTTCTTAACTTTCTTTGAGTAATTTCTTAATTTCACCCTCTCGGACCCCTAAAACTTGCTTTTCCTAGAAAATCATGTGAAATTTGAAGTAATTTTTAAGCATATATATATATACACACACGAGCCTCCCCACACGTTTGATGTCCAAATGCGTTACGCGCGTTTTCTCACACGTGAGTTTCGCGCGCGTGACAAACTCATTTTGCCCCCTCACACGCGCTACGTTGCCAAATTATGTGTCGCACGGGGATTATGTAGACCTACTGGGGACGATACATGCATTGATGTTGATCTGGATGATGAATATATCATCGTCATAAAAAATCAGCCTGTGGATTAACTTAATGCGATTCCTTTGACAATGTAAACCAAGTGTAAATAAATAAATTAGGTTAGGGCCTTAGGGGATGTAACTGATATTTTATAAAAGTTTAAAAAAAAAAAAATTATATACCGAATGGGATGGACGAACGGACGGGCCGCCACCCAAAACACACTCTCTCCTCCCTTCACTCTCTGGTATAGATAGTTATACTCGGACGGGATTCACTGTTGAAGCCCAGGCCCGGCCCGTACCCCTTAAGCGTGTACCACTTCAAACGGTTGGATTCTTTAGCACATCTCATGTTTTGACAAAATTTGGAGGCCTTTGCTTTAAAAAATATCCAACGGTTTAAAGTATGTCGATGTACATCTTTTGTTTAAGGCTTGATAAGGAATATTTATCCGTGGTTTTTAAACTGTAGGATGATTGAAATCAAAGGCCTCCAAGCTTTGTAAAAAACATGTCATATCCTAAAGGGACAATTTTGTTGGGACATAAAATATTGTATGTTTAGCCCAAACATAAACCTTTTAGAGCTCACATGAGTAAGATCCAATGGATGATTTTTTGTGAGGATGTTCTACTTGCCATGTAGATCATCCTTACAAAGAATCAGTTATTCTAAAACTTCTATGCTCTTCAAATATTGGCTGGAAGTCCTCACCATTTATTTCTCGTTGATTTTCAATCAACTTCTAACTATCTTTTAATGGTGTTAAAATTTTTAGAATTGACTGATTTTTAGGTATGATCTACAAGGTGAAGAGAACATATCCTTACCAGGCTAAACATAATATGTTTTATGTCCGAATTGCAGCGTTCCAACCCAAATAGGGGTGTANAACTAGGTTCAGGGACGAAACTAGTAATGGCTTTGGGGGGGCTTCAGCCCACCCCAACTTTAAGGAAAAAAAAAATTATGGTATAGAAAATAGCTAAAAAAATTAGGATTTAAAGGAAATTTGATATCTTAGAGCATCCACAATGCTAGCTAAATTTAGTAATAATGTTTAGAAATCAATTCACAGTGCATTGTCTAAAAATGTAAATTTAGAATAGGAGGAGAGAGAATTTCAGAAATATAGACAACATGTAAAAAATTTTAGACAATTAGATGGACGTTATTTGAGAGTCCGCCCAGCATTAGACGAACTCTGAGAGTTAGTTTGGTGTGGGTCCGACTCTCAGATATCGTCCCATAATTTTAAAATTTCTAAATTTTATTTTTTTAAAAAACTAAAGAGTTTTGTAATTTTAAAATTCTAAAATTTTATTTTTTTTGAAAAACTAAGAGTTGGGCGGTATTTGAGAGTCCGCCCAGCATCAGGCTAACTCTCAGAGTCCGTCTGATGCTGTGCGGATTCTCAAATACCGCCTAATTAATTTTTTTTTATTTTTTATTTGTTTATTTTTTTCTATTTTGTTAAATTTAGACAATTTGTCGAATGTGGATTGGATTGTGTATTTGTAAATTGTTTTGCATTTTTACATTTTACACAACTAAAATAGACAATGACGATTGTGGATGCTCTTAGCCCCATGGTAAAATTTTACAAAAATTTTATATGCCAAGCAATTTAAACTAAATTTATATACTCATACATCTCAAAATAAAAATATTTACTTTAGCCACCCACAACTAAAATTTCGGTTCCTTCCCTGAACCCAAAGATCTTATATACCCTTAAACAAATTAATTTAGACCCTGCTTTGGTGGTGGAGCTAGCCCACTGCAAACTACAGTACTATAGAACAAAGTTTTCAAATTTTTGTTTTTCTAAACAATACATTTAATCTAAAGAATTTTTTTTTGGTTTTTTTCTTTTGTAGGTACCATTTTGTAGTGGTATTTTGAGTGATATATCAGTAGGAGCAGGTCTCAAGGATTTCGATAAGGTTATGATCAGTAGTACTACTTCTGTTGGATCAAATGCGGTCGCAGTGGCGATGATGATGATGATGAGAAAGGAGAAGATCCAGAGGTACAAAGAGAAGAAGAAAAGGAGGAATTTCATGAAGAAAATCAGGTACCCATCAAGGAAGGCGTATGCTGATATAAGGCCAAGGATGAAGGGACGATTTATCAAGTCAGTTTCGGAACAACAACAAGTTCAACCTCAACCTATGGCGATCGACTGATCATGATGAGTCTAACCCTAGTTAACTCGATGGATCGGTTGTACATGGTGGTTCGATCCAGTCTCAAAATTAAACAAACATGCAGCACGTACGTGCAACATTACTATTGGCATTAGTTAACTTATATGCTATTGACACCTAGTATCATGTGTGTCAAGCTATCCTACTCCCTTTTACTACCTCCTTATCTTCTGGTTACTATATATATGTGATGGTTCCTATTGTTTTAGTAACTGAGATGTAAGTTGTACGTTGAGACATTATAAGAGAAGTATATGTTAATATGATGCTCAGTGAATACGAGATATCTTCTACTTTCTTTTCTCCAGTACTTGTATCTTGTGTGTAGAAATCATAACAAGTTATCAGCACGAGTCTCTACCACTCTCAAGATCGAGACCTCGTCATTTTTTGATCAATCCGAAGTTTCTGGGCATCTCACAAAAATCTCAAAGGTATACTTGTGTAGTTTTATTTTCAATGTTGAATCTAACGAAGCTTAAGTTTGCTGCTTTAGATATCACTGGAAATAACTATCTTTCTTGGGTCTTGAATACAGAACTCCATCTCGAGTCAAAGCAACTCGGAGATACTATTAGAGAAGGAAATCAGCCGACCACGCTGAGTCGTGCTGCTGCTGCAACTATTTTCCATCGTCATCACATCCATAAAGGACTTAAATCTGAATATTTGACGGTGAAAGATCCGTTAGTCCTCTAGAATTGTTTAAAGGAAAGATTTGGTCACTTGTCGATGGTCATACATCCTGGTACTCTAAATGATTGGAGGAATCTACGTTTGCAGGATTTTAAATCAGTAACAGATTATAAGTCGGCTTTATTCAGAATGACCTCACAGCTGAGACTGTGTGTTGATACTGTTACTGATGAGCAGCTGTTGGAAAAAACCTTCAGCAGTTTCCACGCCTCTAATGTGCTGTTACAACAATAATATAGAGAGCGTAGATTTCAGAAATATTCTGAGTTAATCTCCTGCCTTCTTATTGCCGAGAAAAATAACGAGTTGTTGTTATTGAACCATGATTCTCGTCCCACTAGTTCTACGTCTGTACCTGAAGCTTATGCAGTGACTGCTTCAAGATAGGGACGTGGACGACATAGTTATAAGGGTAGGCGCGACAGACGCTACCGAAGAAATAATTCCAGGAAGTGGAATAATATAGATCATGCTACACAAAATCCCCAGAAGAGGGATAACGTCGATCTCCAGTAGATGGATAGTGGTGAAACGAAGCAAGGTAAAGGGAGAGGTTGGAATAAATCCCCTAAAAATGTAACCTGCTATCGTTGTGGCATAAAAAGACACCTAGCGAGTAATTGTTATATAGTCGAGCATCTAGTTGATTTATATCAGGCTTCATGTAAAAAATCTAAAACTGGTGCCGAGACAAATTATATTTATAATGGTGTTCCTACTGATAATACCCACCTGGAGTTGTCTGATATGATCCTCGATCTAGAAGGCGAGGATGTGAGCAAACTAATTAGGGGATGAGTATGTTTATACTAATTAGAGTTTTGCTATACAATTGGGGGATGAGTATGTTCATACCAATTGTACTACTTTTCTTTTACTACTTTCCTTGTACTACTTTTGTTTATATATAATATAAGCGTTTTGTATATATGCTTATTCTTGCTTTATTTTAAAGGATATGGACCCAAGCAGAGGCATATCCCGAGATATCGGTCCAAACAGACACATATCCAAACAAAGCCAATATGGCGAGCATGCTTGTCTAGCAGACAGTGCTACGACGCATAAAATTCTCTAAGATAGTAAATTTTTCACGAGCTTGAGTATGTTCAAGGCCTGCGTGACTATTATCACTGGTACAACCAGTTTAATTGAAGGCTCTGATAGAGCTACTATCATGCTCTCCGATGGTGCAATACTTGATATTAATGATGTTTGTATTCCTCCAGATCCAAGAGAGATCTGTTGAGCTTTAAAAACATATGTCGTAATGGGTATTACCATGAGACAGTGAATGAGCATGATATAGAATACTTGTGTATTACCTCCACTGTCTTACACCAGAAGTGTATATTAGAGAAGCTCCCGGCTCTCTCCTCTGGTTTGTATCATACGATTATAAGAAGTGTTAAATCTTATGCCGTCTTGAACTAGAAGTTCAATGACCCGAAAGAGTTTATGCTTTGGTATGACCGACTTGGTTACCCAGGTTCTGCCATAATGAGTAGAATAATTCAAAACACGCAGGGACATTCATTACAGAACAGGAAGATTCTGATGTCCAAAGAGTATACTTGTGCAACGTGTTCCCTGGGTAAATTGGTGCTTAAACCATCTTTAACCAAGGTCATGGTTGAATCCCTAGCTTTTCTGCAACGAATTCAGGGAGATATTTATGGGCCTATTCATCCCTAATGTGGACCATTATGATATTTTATGGTCTTAGTGGATGCTTCTACGAGGTGGTCGCATGTTTGCCTATTATCCACTCGCAATGTTGCCTTTGCACGTTTGTTCGCTCAGATTATACGATTACGTGCACATTTCCCTGAATTCCCCATCAGGTCTGTCCTTCTTGATAGAGCTGCCGAGTTTACATCTCGAGCTTTTGACGCTTATTGCCAAGCAGTTGGCATTGACATAGAGCATCCTGTTGCTCACGTTCATATACAAAATGGTCAAGCAGAATCATTTGTGAAGTGTCTACAGCTCATTGCTCGGCCTATGCTTATGAAAACTAAGCTACCAGTTGCAGTCTGGGGACATACCATTTTACATGCAGCTGCATTGGTTCGAATTCATCTGACTGCATATCACTTGTACTCTTCTATGCAGCTTATTATAAGTCAAGCCAAATATTTCACACTTATATGTATTTGGTTGTGCTGTGCAAGTTCCTATTGCCCCCTACGCGACGCACCAAGTTTGGTCCTCAGCATCCGCTAAGAATATATGTTGGCTTTGATTTACCTTCTATTATTCGTTATCTTGAGCCAATGACAGGTGAGGTTTTTACCGCCCGCTTTGCGGACTGTCATTTTGATGAGACAGTCTTCTCGCATTTAGGGGATACAATCCGTCGTCAGTAGAATGGCGTGATTCGTCGTCAGAAGAACGACATACGATTTCCTGGATCACACCATCTATGTCTCATCTTGATCCACGCACCAATGCCTGTGACATTGAAGTGCGAAAGATTGTTCATCTTCAAGAAATTGCCAATAAAATGTCCGTTGCATTTAATGATGTAGCTAAAGTAACCAAGTCATATATACCTGCTGCAAATGCTCCAGCTAAACTTGATGTCCAGGAGAGGCATGCTGTAAGAGCTGATGTCCCGAGAGGACATGTGATCCCAGTAAGATAACTTGCAGCAAATGAGTCATCTAATGTACGCCTAAAGCATGGGCGACCTCTTGGTTCGAAAGATTCCGTTCCTAGGAAGAGGAAATGCCAATCAATTGTTGTCAATACTCCAAAAGAGAGTATCATTGAACGATCCACATTCTCTGAAGATATGACTCTTGACGAAGGCAAATCCCCATGAGAGAGACCAGTACAATCCCTAGGAGAGAGAAATGAGAAAATCTCTATAAATTATGCATGTACTGGAGAAATGTGGGATCGCAATGAAATAATTATCGACGATATTTTTTCTTTCTCAGTAGCTACTGACATCGTCACAGAGAACGATGACATTGAGTCTCACTCTATAAAGGAATGTCGACATAGAATTGATTGGACAAAAAGGAAAGAAGCCATCCAAGCAGAGTTGGTTGCCCTTGATAAACATGAGGTGTTTGGACCGGTTGTACCAACACTCGCGAATGTGAACCCAGTGGAAAATAAATGGGTCTTTGCAAGAAAATGCAATGACAAAAATGAGGTCGTTCGTTATAAAGCGCGACTCGTGGCACAAAATTTTTTACAGAGACCTGGGATTCATTATGAAGAGACATATTCTCCTGTTATAGATGCAATTACTTTCAGATATCTGATCAGTCTGGTAGTCTCTGAAAGATTTGACATACATCTGATGGATGTGGTTACTGCATATCTGTACGGAAAGTTAGATACAGATATTTATATATGAGTCCTAGAAGGGTTATTTTTACCTGAGGGAAAACTACGCCATTTGTATTCACTTAAGCTCAAAAGAGCTCTATATGGATTGAAACAATCTGGGCGAATGTGGTATAATCACTTTAGTGAATACTTGATAAAGGAAGGATATGTAAACGATCCCATTTGCCCATGCGTTTTTATTAAGAAACCAGAATCTGGATTTGCTATCATCATTGTGTATGTCGATGATATCAACTTAATCGGGATCCCTAAAGAGCTCCGTAATGTTGTTGAATATTTGAAGAAGGAATTCGAAATGAAAGATCTCTGAAAAATAAAATTTTGTCTCGGCTTACAGGTCGAGCATAACTCAAGTGGAGTTTTGGTCCATCAAACAGCGTATACTGAGAAGATCTTGAAGCGTTTTAACATGGACAAATCACATCCATTGAGTACTCCTATGGTTGTGAGATCTCTTGATATTGAGAAAGACCCATTCCGACCAAAGGAAGAAGATGAAGCACTACTTGGTCCTAAAGTACCATACTTGAGTGCAATCGGTGCATTGATGTACTTGACCCAATGTACCAGACCAGACATTGTATTTGCAGTAAATCTGTTAGCTAGCTTCAGTTCTGCCCCGACAAGGAGACATTAGATAGGTGTCAAGCAGATTCTCTGTTATCTCCGCTGAACTACAGACATGGGATTATTCTATCCGAGAAACCCATCCAATGGCTCTCAGATAATGGGATACACTAATACCAGATATCTCTCTGATCCCCACAAAGATATTTTCCTATCTGGTTATGTTTTTAAAAGTGGGGGTACAACATTCTTTTGGTGATTCAACAAGCAAAGTCTTTCAGCCACATCTTCGAATCATTCGGAAATTATTACATATCAGAGGCTCTTGCACTCTACCCTCTATTACTGATGTTCCAATGGTTATTTTTGAAGACAATGCTGATTGCATATCACAAGTTAAAGAAGGCTATATCAAAGGTGATAGAACTAAGCATATTTCGCGGAAGCTATTTTATTCTCATCACCATCTCCAGAAGAACCGTGAGATTGATATCTAGCAGATACAATCCTGTGAGAATTTTGCTGACCTATTCACCAAGTTTCTGCCTACGACGACTTTCAGAAAGTTGGTTTATGGTATTGGCATGAGACGGATGTATCATCAAGTGAACTGATTTGAGTGTCTACTCAATCAGGGGGAATATATCTATATTTGCATTTGTCTGACTGGACCTTATCGTGTTGTACTCTTTTTCTTTTGTCAAGGTTTTGTCCCTCTGGGTTTTCCTTGCCAAAGTTTTTAATGAGGTAGCTTATGCGAATCCAACACTCTTCTAAATCTATTGTACTATTTTTTCCTTAGCTCAGGTTTTGTCCCTCAAGGTTTTCCTGGTAAGGTTTTTAACGATGCAATTATCTTAGAATGGTGGACATCCAAGAGGGAGTGTTATATAATAGTGATGTATGGGTGGTTGTCCATTTGCCTTATATTGGCATTAGTTAACTTATGCTAATGACACCTAGTATCACTACGCCGAAAATGGGATTTTTTGACACTTTGATGATACAAAAATCAACAGACGGAATTCGTCAAATGCTTTTTGACAGACCAAAACCATCGAACAATACCGAAACCCATCAGACTTTTTAATGGACCATTTTTTACGGACTATAACCGCCCAATTACACCAAAACTCCTAAAAGTTTTTGGAGCCCATTATTTTGAAACCCGCGCTCAATTTTCTTTCTCTTCTATTTTCTCAATACCATATACGGTCTCTCCCGCTTTTTTATTTTTTCATCTATCTCTTTTTCTCAAAAGTATGAAAGGATACTGAGAAGGTGGGTGTAGAGGAAAAGAAGAGAGATTGATAGAAGAGGAGACGAAGAGATCAGATTGGCAAAAGAGAGGCTAGGGGATGAACAAAGACTGAAACAAAAGAGGAGAAGATGAGAAACCCAAATCAATTTCAGAGGAGGTATGATCTGTGTTCTATGATCTCCTCCAATTTGGTTTTCGGTTTTGAGGGTTTTTTTTTTTTTTTTAAGGGATTTGTTTGATTTTTTACTTAGGGTTTTTTTTTTTGAGTTTTTTGAGGTTAAATTCTTTTTTCTTAAAGTAGTAGACCAATTAGGGTTCTTTTTTTTTATTGAAGATGAAACTCTAAATTTCAAGTGCAGCAAATTTTAGAGTGACGGACAAACAGAGATTTAGTGTTGTCTTCGAATGGCAGGGTTTTTTATGAGAAACTCGAATCGATTTCGGAGGAGGTATGATCTGTGTTCTACGGTCTCCTTCGATTTGGTTTGGGTTTTGAGGGTTTTTATTTTTTGAGGGTTTTGTTTGATTTTTTACTTAGGGTTATTTTTTTGAGTTTTTTGAGGTATAAATTCTTTTTTCTTAAAGTAGTAGACCGATTAGGTTTTTTTTTATTGAAGATAAAACTCTAAATTTCAAGTGCAGCAAATTTCAGAGTGACGAATAAACAGAGATTTAGTATTGTCTTCGAGTTGCAGGGGGGTTTACAAGGATTTCGTTAAGTTTCATTTAGTTGAAGAAAAGTGATTTTTTTTCTGCTATTTATGTCGACTTAATCATATATGATTCCGTTGATAAAGCGTAGCAATTAAACAGTACCAATAGTTTTACAGAAAAACTAGAATAATCATTTCGTCAAAGTGCTTCCAATTAAATTTTCTGGAATATAATGATAGATTTTTAAGATTTTGCAGTGTTCGATTCTCTAAATGCTCTTTAGTCACTCAAAATTTGGTAGAGAAGTGGACTCGAAGTGATCTTCGGTTCAACTCATTCATCTTAACCATGTAGTTTCTTAGATGTTAGAATATTCTTTTGATATTTTAATTCTGTGAATACTCATAATATATTAGTACTTTTTGCCTTTTACTCTTAATGTGGATGTTACTAACGTAGAGAGTGCTGAGTGCATCACGTTTTTTTTTTAATTGTACTTTAGTCACTAGGTATAGTTGGGGTTAGGGCCTTCAAGTTTGGTTCATTATAAGATCATTGCTCTGTATAATTGAGCTATTTGACACAGAACATATTAAATGATAGAAATTGAGCTTTTTGCCTTTTTGAACTTTATTTTGTTGACTTAGATTTATAGCTGAAAGTATTCACTTCAATAATTTTGTTACTTATCAGTCATTTACATACAAATCCAGGTACTGGATCAATCTATACTTTGACATTTTGTTCAAATAATCTTCAAGTACTATCACTTAAAAAAGGTTTAGCAAGATGAGGATGCAATTATAATATGAATGTCTATGGCTTTCTTGGTACATTAAATATACTCCATATACCATATCTATAGCAATTGTATTTTTTTTATACACTTCTGCCAAGACTTTTTAAATCTAATTTTCTTTTTTGCAGCTAGCTACTGCGATGCTACTACTTAATTACCTTGTTAGCTCTAGCATGTACATGCGTTAACTTACCTGGTGAGCATTCTTGGAACTTTTTTCAGCTCTTCCAACAAACACTATGGTGTTTTGGTGCTTAGTTTTGTAGTTTCCTTTATACACTTCATTACAAATGAGTTATTTTTTCCTTCTGAGCAATTAGTGTTCAATCTATTCTTGTTTTAAGTATTGGAAACTCTCTTGGCAGAACTAGCATCTTTCAGTATATATATAGTTTCATTAAGCAAAGAATCTCCTTCACTTGATATTCACATTTATGTAATTGGTCTTTATTAAAATTACATGGTAGGCATACTTTATCTTGTGAGATGGGTTATAAAGAATTTTGCCTTGCACTCGCTTTTTAGATTTGTAGATTTTGAAGATTAATTGGCTAGTAGTGATCTTCTTCATCATTGTTTTTTAAAATGACTTGGTTGGATTTTCTTTTTGGACGAACCATGGATCCAGAGTTTCAGGAGATTAAACCCGAACTCAGGTTCACGGGTAAGTAGATAATTTTAAGTAATAATCTTTAGATTCTCTATTGTTAATTAGGGGATTAGTAATTTGAATTGGTTATCTTTCATTTGTATACATCAGAAAATCAAACTGATTGATGCATGTAGGAGGAGCAGAGCATATATGGCAAGAAGGGGAATTAGGGTTGCAAAATCCAAACCCCAAAACATTGATTCTCTCTTTGCTGGCTTGATCCAATACTTTGATTTGAACTCTATATTTATCTAATCATATTTGTGTATTTCTTCCTGATCTGCAATATTGTGTAATCCTCAACCTTCGTGTTCGTGGTTCTTCCTTATTTATATCATCAAAGATGTACTGTCTAGATATTTGCAAATGCAAAGAGTAGATTTTATTATTTTGCATCTTTGTTGCATCGCATTTCAGATTTTTTATTGTCTCCTCAATTGTAGAATCTGATGGATTTACATATTAACTACTTATTATTTTTCTAGTTTATTGTAAGAAGCAAAGTACGTGCTCACTCCAGCTTCTGGATGAATCAGATCAAGTTTTGGCTTTCAAGGTGTAAATCATATTTTGGAATGATGTCATGTGGATACTGTTTTATTTGCAGAATTCTCTCATTTTCTATTGTAAATCTGAACTTGAGGCTTATCTACATATTTATGCCTACCTTGTATCTCTTTAGTTAGGTTTTGAGGCTTATTTGCTTTTTTTTTTTTTGGTCTCAGGTTTCCACTTTAATATCACAGGAAAAAAGTCTAAGAGTCAGATATGCACAAACTTCCAAGAGTCCAAGATTGATACTGTACAAGAAGATAATAGCAAGGTCAAGAGCAAGAGATGTAAACTTTTAGAAATAGGTGTATTTATTATTAGAATTTTCTGTAAGTTTTGTAATTTTTTTTTATATTCTTCAAGTGAAATACACAATTCAATGTAAATTTTTATTGATTAATGAAGTAGCAATTTTTTGTTATAATTTTGTGATTGAAATTTTAGTACATATTCAATTGACGAAAAAAAAAAAAAAAAAAAAAGAAATACAATTGATTATTGTTATTTCGAAATTGACAGATTGTAATAGTTGAAGACAAGGAAATAGTGGATGGGAAATTCACGAGATTTTTGACTAGTATAATCTGTCATTTACGTTTTGACAGACGAAAATAGTCATTTTAATAAATGGTTTATTAACTGTCCAAAACAGTCGTTTTCATTTTTGACTACACCTTTTTTGACAGACCCTTCGACGGACTGAAACAGTTGAAAACAACGATTTTCGACAGTTTTCACCCGTCAAAAAATGCCATTTCTGGTGTTGTGTATCATATGTGTCAAGTTATCCTACTCCCTTTTACTACCTCCTTATCTTCTGGTTACTATATATATGTGATGGTTCCTATTATTTTAGTAACTGAGATGTAAGTTGTACAATCAACTTGTACGTTAAGATATTGTAAGAGAAGTATATGTTAATATGATGCTTAGTGAATAAGAGATATCTTCTCCTTTCTCTTCTCTAGTACTTGTATCTTGTGTGTAGAAATCATAACAACTTCTATCTTTTTTTTTGATCGATAAAAATTTATTGATTGAACTTAAAAAAGTACATCAGAAATATACATATCAAGTTCAAAACTCAAAAAAGGAAAAAACTGATCCACTATAGAGGTTCAAAATGATATTCTCTCCATTGACAAATTAAGAGTTCAATTGACATGCCATGGAATTCTTCTTTACTTTCTACCCAAAGAGCGACCGTCATCTTGATGTTTTCTGCAATTTTCCCCTCGTTCTGCTCTTCATTTTTAATGACTCTATGATTTCGCTCATTCCACACACGCCACCAAATAGCTGGAAGTAGCAATCTAAAGATGATCTTCAATTTTTTGGATTTTTGTTTTCCAAGTTGCAACTGTTCCAACAGGTGCGTACAAGAGTCAGGCCAGACCCAGGTTAAATTGAAATCTTCTCTGTCTTCTCCTTTTTTTTTAAATAAAAAATAAACAAATAATAATCAGTAGCAAGTTAGAACTGAATTCTAAACAAATCACTAGCAACACTGTTTTTTTGTGAGGATGATCTCCTTATTAAATAGATAAAAATCAATTCTAGGATAATCTTAATGTTGATTCTGGTCCACAATTCAATGTAAATAAAGTGTAAAAATAAACATAATTAATGCTGATCAGTAGAAAAGTGATGTATTAATTTTTTTTTAAATGAATTCGCTTATTTAGTATAATGAATATAACCAGATGGTCCTACAACTCCTAAACAACACACGAGTTTTTTCAGTAAAATCTCAACCAAAATGAGTTCTATTTTGTCTATCCATTTCTTAAGTTGGTGAAATATTACCTTATTCGTATTTTCATTTTTTTCTCGTGGTACTTGTTCGCTATCGGTTTCTCGCCGATATTTAGCCTTAGATGGAATTTACGTCCTCTTTGGGTTGCATTCCCAAACAACCCGACTCGTCGACAGCACTTCGTGGTGTAGCAGGGTTCAGGTATGATAGGGTTCTCATCCTCTCCGGAGTTTCCATGGTCTTGGGTCCGGTCTACTACTGAAGACACTTCTACAGACTACAATTTGGACGGCAGGACCGTTCGATTATCACACGGGGCTGATCCTAGTTCGCGCGCTGTTCTTAGGAAAATCATTGTAAGTTTCTTCTCATCTGTTTATTAGTATGCTTAAATTTTGCGGATGGCCCCGCCTAACCTAGGGTCACAGCGTGGACCCCGCCACTTGGGCTGCTACACCGAATATTTTTTTTTACCAAGCAATTGATTTTCTTTTTTTTTTTGATAAAGAGACCAAACAATTAATCGATGGATGACTACGTACTGCTTTGCCACCTTAGAGAGTGAGTGAACATGGTAGAGATCACGAAGCAGTGACACTTTTGACAAACCCATAATTGATGTCTATGAGAATTGTATAAATATAAAATTCTACACAATTCATCCCGCAATTTTTTTTTTTACCCTCAACGATGTCCCGTCATATTATGTAGCAGCACCTTTAAGAAGCACATTTAACACATTTAATTTGAATGTTTTGTTGAAATGCTACCACATGAGATATGATATCAATGAAGTACGTGATATGCAGGATGAATATGCTCTTGTATGAATAGCATTAGTCCCTTAAAAGAATATGCACTTTATATCCCATCATTTGGTGGTCAAGTGTTATGCGGTCAAGCAATGAGGTTTTGACCATATAACTTCTCAATTACTCGAATTATACGTGTTTAATATTTATATTTTTACAAAAAAGAGTTTAGAACTCCTGTTCAAATGAGAGCTAATTAATAATGCACATACTTTTGGTCCAATTAATGACTACCAAACTATCAAATACATGTTACTAAACAAACCTAAACAATTAGACTAAAGATAAAAAAGAAAAAGGAAAAAAAAAAACCTTAGATAATTATGTAAGGACTATTCTTTGTTTGTTCTCTTTATTCCTAAGGACCCTAACTCCCTCAATTTCGCTCTTAAACCAGCACATTTAGATTTTGGGACTCGATGAAGCATCTAAAAGCTTAGCATATATGTACAAAATTTTTATGTCGAATTTTAGATGTAAAATGTATTAAACATGCACGAATTAAACATAATTCAAATAGTTTTGTATTTCGAATGTTTGCCTGTGTTACAAATTTTTAAAACCAAATAATGCTCATACTTTTGTCATCTTGAATTTATGTTGTATGAATTGCTAACTATTAAGTTTGTGGGCATCCAACTCAAAACCAATTGACAATAAACAGTGTGACCCAGGATCATTATATATTAGGTTTTGCTAGGTTCTCATATCCCATGTGAAATTATTCTTATCACTAATAAATACTGGAAAGCAACGCTGCAGCAGGATGACGGGCGTAATGTGCACCCACCACTAAAAGAGGATGTACAAAATTTATATAATAAGAGTGCATATGTTGCCACGTGTCATCCTATTGTCTCATCTTACTCTGAAATTCTTAGATTCCTAAGTCTTGATTTGTCCGGCACTCCAAAACTGAAGAGGATTTTTAAGTAGTTCAACAATTCTACGTAAGTTTGAAGGTTATTTTTCTAATTTGGTTCGCATTTAAAGTTGAGTATGGTGCTTAATACAACAAAAACTATAACAAACTATAAATTTACAAATAAAAATTGGCATCTAATTTAAGGTACAAAACAAACTTGGAGTTACTTTTTAGTATGTAGCTCAGCCAAAGACCATAAACTGCCAAACTAATCTGATCTGGCTACTCAAGTCAAGATGGCCAACCTCGCTGCACCCTCATTCTTAAGATTACCCTAATAGAAGGGGTCTAAAAAAATTATTTTAATTCAATTTTACTTTTTTCTAAACTAATATTACACTGTCTAGAAATTATCTATGGATTGATTTTGATGAGAATGATCTCCTCGGAACAAATCATGTACTGTAAAACTTCAAACTTCGCTCACTAAAAATTTGATTAAATATAACGGTAAAATAGATTATTTAGATTAAATTTGGATCAACTTTAGATAGGTTAAAAAATTTAGAATGATGAGCAGGAGCGTAACTAGTAAGGGGCTTTGGGGGGTGGGGCCCCAATTTTGAGGAAAAAAACTTTAGGGTATAAAAAATAGCTAAAAAAATTAAGATTTAAAAGGGATTTGATACCATAGCCCAGGGTAAAATTTTACAAAAATTTTATATACCAAGCAACTTAAACTAAATTTATATACCCATACATTTCAAAACAAAAAATATTTACTTTAGTCCAGCCCAACTAAAATTTATGTTTCCGCCCCTGACCGATGTGGTTTATTATGGGGATGATCTTCTTTACCACATTGATCAACCACATGGTATTTCGGTCCTTAAATCATTTTAGGTCGGTCCCATTGATCAATGTAAATGATAGTTAACTATAAATAGGATATTCGTAAAGAAAACGTGGGGTGAGATTAGAATTTTCCTTCTTTTTTGGGCCCTTCCAAGTATAATTAAAGGGGCGATTTTAGATAGGGATATTGCTATGTGGATCATCACATTTGTAGGGCCCACTTTGATACGATGCAAGAGCTTAGTTTTGGTAATGATGTTCCCCTCACCATGTAGATTATCGTAACAAAAAATCAACTTATTCTAAAACTTCTAACCCATACATAAAAAATTGACTCTTTTTGTCACTGTTTATTCTTCTCCTTTGATTCCAATCTATTTCTAATCAATTTTTAATGGGGTTAGATATTTTAAAATGTACAAATTTTTTAGGAGAATTTAGGTTTTAGTCCCTAGCTAATAATCGAAACTAGGTTTAATCCCTCCACAATCCAAAAAGCTGACGTTAGTCCCTTTTTGGATAGAAATGCACATTTAATTGTTAAATAATGGCACACGATTTTCAAACATGTGTGATTTTTTTTTACCAAACTACCCTCATATGTTTAACATATGAGGGACTTAAGTAAAATTACATTTTTATGCCAAAATGCAACCCCCTCTGTCCAACGACTGGGGTATAGTAGTATGATCGACGATCACGATTATCACAGTTATCCTCAAATATGACCGTTGGCAGCAAACGGTCATATCTTCTTCTTCAAAGTCTGTAAATAGGATTCAAAGCTGAAGTTAAAATTACCAATTTCGAAAGTGGGAATTTTACATGTTTAAAAGCCTAAAATTTTTCTAGCAAAAGCACATATCCAGGTTCTTCTTTCTCAACTTCCTATATTATTAATCTAGTTTTATAATGGGAGGAGGTGGTGAATCAAGCAATTGCAATAAGATATGTTAGGTTTGAAAATTAGAGATAACTCACTCTTTTTAGCATTTCATGTCGGTGTAGTTGGTTACTGGCTTTAATCTTTATCAACGGAGGAGAATAAACCAAAAAAGGATGTAACTCAAATTTATATATTTGCAGAAGGGATTTAAGACTAATTTCAATTTGTATTTTCTATTATCTTTTAACACATTTTGTAACGTGTCTGTTTTTCAGTTTTTAGTGCCTTTCACAAAAAAAAAATTGTCAAGTATGTCAACTATACTCATAGTAGATTGACAGATTACGAAGACGGGTTGATCGATTACCAATCGACCGGGATGCCAAGGTCTTGTAAATCATAGCACAGCTGGGATTATAATAGAATACATTGGGGGTTTACTGATTGAAAATATGAACATTAGATGGTCTAATAGTCAGTTGAGAGGGTGGAATAACCCTTTAGATTTTTGTCCCTCAATTGTGAATAACATTTCTTTGCTTAGCTTCAATTCTGGCCTTATCAGCCTTGTACATAAATCAATATACTAGCTCTTTATTGAAAGATCATTCTTCATAATGGAAATAATTAGTAATGCCAAGATTCTATATCACATTGTCCCTTCCATCCAGAGAGAAATTCAATGCAACAATTGGCCAAAAATTATTCAGTGAAAATGTTACATTTTAATTAGTGCCCCTGTGATCAATTTGAAGTTAACGGTAAGAGGGTTATCCTCCTTCAAGAAAATTTTTGCAGCATCGATGGCCTATGAATTAAATACTCATCCCTTCAATCAAAATTCAATTGCCACCACCGAATACACTGTTGTACCCCAGTCGTTGGATAGAGGGGGGGAGGGGGCAATTTTCGGCATAAAAATATGATTTTACTTAAGTCCCTTGCGTGTATGAAAATCGTATGTTATTTAACAGTTAAATGTGCATTTCCACCAAAAAATGGACTAACGTTAGCTTTTTAGATTATGGAGGGACTAAATCCAGTTTCGATTATCAACTAGGGACTAAACCCTAAAATTCCTAATTTTTTATGAAGATGGTCCTCACAAAAAATTAGCCTTTAGATTGTATCTAAGTGGGTCTCACAACCTTGGTGTCTATTTGTTGGCCCAATAGCAAAGTCCTGTAGATGGATGGTGCAACGAGGTTTGGCCAAGGATTAAACTTCTAATGTGCACCGAGGTCTATGATCAACCGTATCAACAATAGTTGTGGACTTCGGACTATCCAAGACAAACCAACGACTATACATGAAGACAATACTGCGTGCATCATTCAAATCAAAGAATGATTTATCAAAAGTGATAAAACGAAGCGCATCTTACCAAAGTTCTACCATATCCATGAGCTCCAGGAGACGAAAGAAGTTAACGTTACACAAGTTCGTTCTTTGGAGAATCTAGTAGACCAAACCAACCTGGGTTATGGGAGGAGTTTCACTCCTAGTATAATTCCTATTGGATAGGAACCTTGTTGGGCAAGTTACTTGAGGGAGAGATAGCCTATATATACATATAGTATGTAACCTTAATTATTATCAATAAATAAAGAATAGCTCTTCTTCTCTCTATTTTATGTCTCTCTTGTTTATGCTTGAAAAATAATTTAAGTTTTAGCCCAACAAACATTTTCTTTTAGTTTAAGGCCCCTGGAGGTTTCAGTGTGTAATTTATAGACTGAGAGTTTTAGTGAAACCCTCTCAGAGAAGGTTTAAGTCAGTTACCCAGGGGCCTTAGACTAAATGAAAACGTTTATTGGGCTAAATCCTAAAATACGTTTCAAGTAGGGGTTTTTGGCTAATTTTTCCTAAAAAAATACTAAATATAAAAAATTCTGACAAAAAACTCAAATCAGGAAAAAAAACCCTATAATAGAAAAACCACTATGTAAAATAAATAAAAAAAGATTGAAATAAACCCTATGTTCGTTGTTAGGATGAATATAAAAAAAATCCCACAAAAAATCCAAATCAGGAAAAAATAAAGAAAGAAAACCTATCATCAGAAAACCTCTTTAAAAAACCCCAATATAAAAAACCCACACAAAAAACCCAAATTAGGAAAAAAAAAATCATATAAAAAAAAATCATATGATCTAAAAACCACTATGTACAAAAATTGATAGAAACCTTATATTCGTTGTTAAGAGGAATATAAAAATCCCCATAAAAACTCAAATCAGAACAAAAAAAAAAAAAATTAAAGAAACCCTATGTTTGTAAGTTTGTTGTTTTTAAACAATCTAGCAGGAACAGAAATAGAGAGAAATAATTATTTTACTATATATAAGGTTTCTTTCAATTTAGTAAATGCGCAACGAATTACTAAGAGGAATATATATATATATATCCCCTACTTGAAAAACGTTTTAGGATTTAGCCCAACAAACGTTTTCTTTTAGTCTAAGGCCCAAGGATAACTGACTGAAACCCTCTCGGAGAGGGTTTCACTGAAACCCTCTTCCTATAAATTACACACACTGAAACCCTCTGACTGAAACCCTCTTGGGCCTTAGACTAAAAGAAAACGTTTGTTGGGCTAAATCCTAAAACGTTTTCCAAGTAGGAGTTTTTGGCCAAAATTCCCTATATATATAGTAAATGCGCAACGAATTATGGATCGTGCCAAAAGCACGAGCTATTGCTAAGAAAACGAATATATGTAGGCAAGAATTTATAAATTAATTGACCGAGTGATGTGTTTAATAGATATAAAAATAAGAAATTCTTAAAATTGAAAGGGTATAAGGGGTTTTTTAAATTTGGGAATATTCATTTTTTTCTTATACTAGCCATAACATGTGCCTTCGACACGATCCATAATTCGTTGCGTGTTTTCGTCGTCTAATTCGTGCATACGACACATGTTGACATGACGAAATGTGTTGTCTGCACCCCATTCATACTTAATACAGATACAAAATACTTTTTTTTCTTCTAAATTTTGGTATTGGTGACATTTTCAAAAATATAAATTTTGTTAAAAACCGATTTGTAGATAAAAAGTTATGACATTTTTATTTTGAAAAAATTAAGAGTTAAATAAATTTCTCTCTCCACCACATTTTCATATTCTTTATTACTCCACGTATATATATAATTTTTTATCCACAAACTCATACTAATTATATACCCTTTAGATACTCTTTATTTACCAAATACGCCATTGATTAGAAAGTTTTATATGTTTATCTTAGTCAGAATGACGACCCAAATTTGTTAGAAAATAAATCTTAGTTGTTCTTTATTTTAAAATCTCTGTTTTATTATATAGATATTGGGTCATGTGTTATAATGTAAGTTTTTTTGACCCACCTAAGAGAGATGGTTTTTAAAATTCAAGTCCTCAATTATAATATATATAGATATAGATAGATATATACGAATAATAATTTTTGGACGGACTATTTTACAGAACATATGCCAGGTGGTAGAGTAGACCCACCACCTTTTCCCTCCCAAAAGTATTACGAAGGGTTTTAATTGATGTGGCAGTGGGACCAACCATTCCACCTATACTTCTAGCATTTGGTCAGTCCAAACAGTAGTACTTATATATATATGGTGCGGTACTAGGACAAGGCTTGTTTGGGGGTGGGGTGGGGGTGGGGTGTTAAGCCGAGGGTGAAATTTGAGAAAACAATTTTGTGCTGTGGTCTTCAATACTAGGTAGACTTATAAATGGGGTTAGCCTAGGTTATAGCCCACACTAAATTTCAATGTAAAGCATATATATATATTTCTTTGTGTCTGCTACTTTGCTCTCCTAAGTCCTAATCATAATTGTGTATTGCAATTATTCACACAAAAAATTCTCTCTGTTATCCTACTGTTAAATATAAAACTTACATATGGCTTTCTTAATTATATGAATTTAATTTATGCGTTAAAATTTAAAATCAAGGAAGCATGGTTGTATTGAGACTTAAGAATAATCCCACATAGGAAGATGAAAGCCTTACAATCTAATATAACGATCATAGGTAACTCTACTCATTGTCAATTGGTTTTGAATTTGACGCCCACAAACTTAATAGGTACATCATAAATGTTTATTTACTCAGTAAAAGTTGAAAATGTTAGAGCGGTGAGCCATAATGTATCTCAAATAATTATGCGGTCTAACAGTTGTACCTGTTTAATAATGCTTTGAGGTTGGGGACTCGAGTTAGTGATCCAAAGAAGACAATTTGGCCTGTGGAAGCCATATGCAGATGATCCAAGGGCTAATTTTGGCGAGGATTCTCCCCTCACCATGCATATCATTCTCACAAAAACAAAAAAGAACCCATTTTAGAACTTTAAATCCCCATCAAATAGTTGATTCAATTTAAATGATGATAGCGAATCATTTTACCGTTGATTTTTAACTAAGCTTTGTAGGGTTAGACAGGAGTTTTAGAACATGCTGATTTTTTGTAAGAATGATCTACATGGTGAAGATAGATTAATCCTCGTAAAAAATCAACGCTTGATCGAATCATCTTTATGTGTGCCCAACATGCCAGATTGTCTTCCCTCAGTCCCCGAATAGTCCCAACTCGGGTCTCCCTTGCATTACTCATTTTATTATGGCCGGGTTCTTGAGACATTGGGTTTAGACAAAAAATTTCATCGTTTATAGTTTTTCCATAGATTTTAATTCATTAGATGATTGAAATCAATGGTTAATATATATTTTGTAAAATTCAAGAATTTAATATAAATTTTTAAAACTAAGTTTACATATTAAACGAGATATTGTTAGCAATGCTTCAATATTAGCCTCTGCAATATAAAATTCTAGTTTCGCCCCTACTTATATATATATAGGGGGACAACGGTTAGTCCTATTTGAGGGGTAATATGATGGTTCAGTCCCAGCTAAAAGTATTATGACAGTTTAATCTAAAAAGGTGAAAACCCACACATATGCATTTGCTGGACAAAAATACCCCAGCAATAAATACACGAGCAGTAAGCACCAAGTAAAATTTTTATTTTGTTTTTAAAACAAAAAATGACGTAACTTTTAAAATACAACTTAGTTTTTCATAAAAATTATATTTTTGGAAATCTTACATTGAGATCTTTAAAATGAGACCAGTCAACAATATTTTTTTCTTTAAAAAAAATTATATTATGAAGTATGCAAAATGTGTTTTGCAAAATAATTATGCAAAATGTTGTTGAAAATATTTTGCATGACTTTAAATAAATGAATGGAAGAATTTTGAATGTTTTTATATAGATTTAGGTTTAAAACAACATTTATAGCTTTTGATCTGTATTTTTTCTGAAAAAATACAGCCACTCAATTTACATCCATTTATATGCATGCAAAACACAATTTGCATCCACTAAAATACATGCAAAATAGTTTTTACAAACGTTTATATGCTTGCAAACACACTACGAATACATTTAAATTGGTGCAAAATAGAATTTATATCCACTAAAATGCATGCAAAATAGTTTTTGCAAACGTTTATATGCTTGCAAACACACTATGAAGACATTTAAATGCATGCAAAATATATGCATGCAAAACACAATTTGCATAGAATTACTTGTATATACGCAATTACTCTGGAAACACTTTAAAGTATGCAAATTCGAATTTGTATGTCTTTCAAAAAAAAATTTGAAAAAAGTATTATTGTTTGATCTAGTTTTGAAGATCTCGTCAAAAGCTTTCATAAAATATAAATTTGATCAAAATCTAATATATGGTTTAGAAGATATAGCATTTTAAAGATTTAAAATAAAAAATAACAAACTTTCTCTCTTTACAGCTGTCCACCATTAAAAATTAAGAAAGAAGAGTAAAATTGGTAATATATGTAAGTAAAACACGCACATGAGTTTCAACAAAAGACTAAGGGGCTGCCCCCTTAAGCCATTTGGGTTGCCTAAGGGGAGCCAGCCCCCAAAAATGTATGACAGAAGGGAAGTGAGAGAGAGAGAGAGAGTGGCTTGGTGGGGGTGGCGGCGGGGACAGCTCCAAGCTGTCACACCGTCCGTCCATCCCACCCCAATACATTTTTTTTTAAAATTTTTTAAAACATTTTAAAATACCAGTTATGTCCTCTAACGTAATTTATTTATTTACACTTAGATTATTTTTGCCACTGAGGTCGCATGAAGTTGATCTAATGACTGATTTTTAGTGACGATGATCTACTCATCATCCAGATCAACCCAAGAGCATGTATCGTCCCCAAGTGGATCACTTAGCACCTATTTATTCTTACACATTACTTACACGTATATCCATATAGAGATGATCCAAGTTCTATTTTTTGTCACATGCAAAGTATGTATGGAGGAGATAATGCGCATGGCGTCTTTGGACATCCACACACGAAGCGAGTGTGGGGGCTCGTTGTGTGTGAAATTTCACACTCTCTTGCACCTTTCGTAATTGGGCTCTCCCCAGATCCTCACAATTTATGAACTGCCCAGATTGTCTGGGCCCACCATATGTCATCTAGGCTTTTGGACTGTATTACGATGTCTCCAAGATCTACAGGATCAACAAGAACTACTGTATACTGTAAAAAAGTTAAAATCACTGCACCAGCTTATCTCCTCCACCTCTTCATCCTCTCTCACTCAAAACTCAAAAGCAAGAGAGAGAAAGCTAGAGTGAGAGAGAGTGATGAGGAGGTCATTTGGGATGAGGAGTGGAGGGATGGGAGGAGGAGGAGGAGTTCAAGAGGCTCTAAGAACAATTACAACAACAAGGCCCATAATCAATAAACCTACAAACACTTTTTCAAACATATTATCTTTATCAACATCATCATCAAACACTAGTCCTTGTTCACCAACAGCAGCAACAATTTCAGCCACTTCTTCAACTAGATATTCATCTTCATGTTCTTACTTATATGACTCTGATGATCATGAGTGGGAATGGGAATTCTTAGATGGAAGGGAAGATGAAATAGCAAATGGGTTTTATTATGATAGTCATATTTTTGGACAGATTCCATCCAAGGATGAAGTAGAACATGCTGTCTCTGCTCTTCAACAGTAAGTCTTTCTGTTTTGGTCTTTAATTTCTTAATTGGTTTTTTTTGTTATTGATTTATGGTTAATTTTAGATGAAGTTTGGGATTATACTAGGGTTTTTGTTAATCATTCATTTTACTTTGATATTTGAGTTCTCTGTATTGGATGATAATTTTTAATTAGCTAAAACAAGTACAACTTCTAATTTGTTGCTAATGAGACTGACTACTGTTTGCTGCTATAAATTAATAAGAATCTTAGAATTGTTGAATATGTGGGGTATACCTTTAAAGTCCCATAAAGGGTTTCCATAAAATATGGTTAATAATTTGATGAATACCATAAAATTTATTAAAAAATCAAAGTTTAAACTTTGAATCACCAAACCAGAAGTAGTCTAATTCGAAAAAAAATTTAGGGTTCAATGGATTGTTCAATTCATTACAAGAAGGTGAAAAATCGTCACCCAAAATTGCCCTATGCCGGTTTTTTTTTTGTAAAAAACCTAATAGAGATTTAAAATTTCCTGTACTTCTTTTGTAGTTTGAATGGGTCTCTAAACTAGCCAAGAAAGTGATTTGATTACTAAATCTTAATGAATGTAAAATAAATATTGCATTTATAAAATAAATCATATATAATTTTTTTTAATTAATTACGTCTACAAAGATTATCCATAAATCTGCTGAGTCACTATTGACACAATTGGGTCATGGAGTCCTACAAAAATTGAGGAATAGTTTAAGTCAAGAATTTCTTTTTAAGTTTAGTAAATTGATATTTTTAACTCAGTGAGGAAATTACCAGTTCACTTTTACTGATTCTCTCAACTAGTCTTAACTGGTTTGATGAACAGAGTTCCTTCGGCTGGATCGGATTTGGATTGGATTGAGCCCGCTCTACATGTTTATAATCCAAGAACTTTGCGATCTCATGGATATAAAAGGGTTTATGATGCTTTCCATTTACTACAAACAGAGCCAACTGTTCAGGTGCTCTCTAGAATTGATCTTATCCTTCTTCATTTAATTTGATTTCTAGTGGGCTTTAATTAGCATGGTTTTAAAATTGGTTATGAGGCGTAGGCGGTACCTTTACGCACAAAGGCATACACCTTTTGAAGATGCTTATATATATATATATAATATAAGTTAGATTTGAGACATATTCTTGTGTTTCCCAATGCCACTTTTATATTATATAAGTTACATAGTTATATACTAATACAAATACACAATAATACTTATATATCCATGAATTTATGTAATTTTTATACGCTTCGAGAATACGCCTTTGTACCGCCTTGGGGCTACGTTTCGCCTTTTCAAAGCAAAACGGTTCAAGGCTTAAAGTCACCTTTTAAAACCATGTTAATTAGTTCACTGTCTTTTTGCATTTTTTGTTTAGTACTATACAAACTTGTTTTTACAGTTTTATTCTTTAATAATTGAATGGTTTCTGTTTTATATAATCTGATCTATATCAAATAAATAGTTAAACTGAATTTTTGAAGAGGGTTGTGCTACCCCACGGTTAAACGTTTCGATCGCATGGTTTTTTTTTTGGTTATACCGTAAGAATACTCTGCACACATTGCAAGATAACACCAAAGCATGCTTACAATTTGTGCAGAGTGTATCCCGGCCGCAGTTAGAAACCATGTTGTCAAAATGTTTGATCATGGGGTGGCATGGCTATTTTGAAATTGCGGCTAGGGGATTTGTTTTTCTAAAAATTTCTAAATAGGTACACTAACTCGGGGTTCATTGAAAAAATATTTAAGTTAATTTATGCCTCTAATGGTTTTTATGCATATAGATCCATCTGAGACAGTTAGGCCCTGTATGATTAATAAGAAATGGTTTTCAGAAAAATAATGTAAACTTTTATTAATTTTTCTACTTTTATCTGCAACAGTTTTCAAAGAAAAGTGTTCTCAGTTTATATAGGTTGAGAACATTAAGAATCTTTTGTTAGAATGAAAACATTTTCAGAATTTGGGTCTACTTTCATCTACCCCTCTCCTTTTCCAATCATTAGTTTAGTGTTCTAACATGGAGAAAAATCCATGCCACACTGGTAAATATTTTTGGTTAACCATTTTGAACCCAATATAAGTTTTTACATGTACTAGAAAAAATAAACAAATTTTAGTTTTTCATGGTAAGCTTTTACATCTCTTTTAAGGTTTCTAATTGTATGTAGAGGATGGTTGTCTCATTATCCACCGATAAAGCTGTGTGGGATGCTGTTTTGAACAACGAGGTGGTACAGGAGCTAAGAGAGTCCTTCTATACAGGTTTGTACAGAACCCCTTGAATCTACTAACTGTAGGTTTTCATTTTATTTTTGTTTTGTTCAATTGAATATCTTACTAGAATAAACAGGATGATATTCATTCTTTCATCATTTTACTCTCTTAGCTGACCGTGGGATGTATTATTGTTTGTGGTCTATCACTCAAAATAACTCAAAAAATATATATATATATATATATATATATATATATATTTTTTTTTAATATAGAATATAGGTTCAAACCTAATTCGCATTTGACAAGAGTCAAAGTTTTGCATCCATCATACACCATGCATGTGACTATATTTAGAAAATGACTAACACGAGTGTCGTACTCATGATCTACAAGTTAGATATTCTTATGTGCTTTTGTAGGAATTCGGATTAGGGGCATTACTACATGGACACCAGATTTTGACATCTAAGATTACATCTGCTTATTTTATTGATTGGAAACCAATCATAACAGTTGTTGAAAAAATATTATTCCATTTTAGCCCCTCATACCACTTTTAAAAAGCAGATGTAATCTTTTGGTGTCAAATTCTGGTGTTATTCTAGCAAAACTCTTCTGATTAGTTCTAGAGAAGCATATAGGTGGTCGGCAGGACAAAATGAGTAGGATGGGCAGGACAGTGTAGGCTATTAACAGTTGGGAACCTCTGTTGGCTTTATATATAGTGTAGATTATAAGCACTCGAGTTAATTCTTCTCTGTCCTAAATTTTGTTCTTATCCCTGTCATATACAACCTATGTTTTGTTCGCGTACCTGTAATTTACACATTTTGAACATTTGATTATTTGACCTTTTCTTTACAAAAAAAAAAAAAAGAAAAAATTGTGCTCTTTCTATTCGGATTAATGTGACGGGGAGATCTTTTGGAGAGAATTTTCTTGCAGAGCCCACATGGAGATGATCTAAGGGCTCCTTACCATGTAGATCATCTTTAACAAAATTCACGCTTTTCTAAAACTTCCAACCCCCTCAAAAGTTGTTTGAAATTTAATGGTGATTGAGTGATTCATTTTACCCTTAAGTTTCAAAAGTTTTTCTGAGCGGGTTAGAAGTTTTAGATCATCGTCCCCATCTGGCTTACTTTCTGTAACGCGACTGCCTTATAATTTTAATGTAGTTTTCTCACTTATGTGATCTCCTGCTGATATATTATTTGCAACGCAAAAGATTTCATGGCCTATGCAGCTGAAAATGAAGATGAACCATGGAGCTCTGGCGAAGACTTGGATTCAACGCAGAGCATTCTGAAGTGGATTCTCGAGAAAACTAAGGAAAAAGTAATAGAATTGATCGAGAAAATCACATTTCTTCTGAATGTGGTGTTTCAACCTCAAGAGAAGAAAACACAAGCGGCCGAAGATATGTTCGGAGATACGCTGAGATCGTCTCTCCTGCTCTCGGTTCTGGTCCTCCTGATTGTCGTCATGACTCGGGCTCAAAGGTCTTGATCATCATTCGATGACATTACATTAGAGGTGGGTTTTGTATTAACGAAATGAGGTAATTGTATGAACAATTTCATTTGAACTCTCAAATTTGCATAGCTTTTAGTGACAAATAAACTCTGTTATGTGCGCGAAAAAATCTGATTCTGGAATCGAAATTTTCTGCAATTACAATAACTTGTGCATTTGATACATAGGAATTGTAAATGAAATGAAAAGTCTCACATTGGATGAGACCACTGAAAATGTACTTGGATTCTTTTTTCTAATAGCACTGGAGCCTTTTAAGATAAAATCCTCATAACCGATGCAAGTTGTTGGTTAAGTTAGGGATAGGTTATTGTGACCTAGGCCCATACATGTTGGAAATAAGTGATTCCAACATCTCCCATAGATTCCAACATCTAAAATTCTTCCGTTAGATTCCAACATCTAAGTGGTATGTTTTTCCTAAGCAAAAAGAAAGTCACTTCTGATGGAATTTCCAATCAATTATTTCTTAAAGTTGTGTCATCATTCCTGTTTTTTTTATTTTTTTTCCCAGTGGTATGTACCCACTCATTTGTGCTGTTCAATTTTCCTGGTAGCAACTTTAAAACCATGCATATGATTATGTTGAATGATGATGAGCTATGTATAGTCTAACGGTGTATTTGCATGTAGGATTTTGGAGAGGGATTTTGTAGGGACCAAGAATTTATTGGTAACTGGTTAAGTTTATAACCCCTCAAATTACTTCGTAAAAATTAGTAACTATTTGACCCCTCAAATACTTACTAAAAAAATCAGCCCCTGGATGCATCGCATGTGGGTCCCACAAGAGGGGGCGTTATAAGGGGGTGTTCTAAGAGGGGGTGCAATAACCTCCCTCAAAAAAAAATATAGGTAACGTGAGTGACTCAAATTGAGTCTTGCCACACTTGTGCCAGATGGAATCGAGGTTAGACATTGGGGTTGAAATTGGTTCAAATGGTTTGTTTGGAAGTGGGATTTCAAGGTAGGGATTCAGTAGGGACCAGGGATTCATGTTTTCTTGGTCTGAACAAATTTCTATTTTGGAGTCCACTTTGCCCCTTAGAATTTGCTGGAATTCTAAACTAAGGATTCACTATGTATTCGCCTAACTTAATGCAAATTACACCCCACAAAATTAAAACAACAAAATAGAGATTTTCCTTGGATTTTAAATGACAGCCAAACAAACCAAAGGATTCAAGCTTCCGAAGATTCATGAATCCATGGATTCTTTTAGTGTGTTGTTAAAGGAGTTCCCCAAAATATTTAGGGGATGGACAAGCTAAATGGGCTTTTAGTCCAAAATCACCCATCTAAATTATTACTAATTTTTACTAAGGGGGTGGTGTGGGTGCAAACTAACCTAACACCCACTTTCTTACTTCACCCCATTAAAATTACACCTCACCCCTACCAACATCACCATCATCTTCATCTTCAACACTTCTCCTCCGCCGGTCACTTGAAACCACATCTTCACAACAATTTATTGGTAAGAAAAGAAAAGAAAATCAAATTCGACCGTCAATGGTCTGATTTTTTTTTTTTTTAAAAATCACATCTTCTTTAAGGTCTGATTTTTTTTTTAAAGAAAAAATCAAATTCGACCGTCAATGGTCGAAGAAGATGATTAATGGTCGAATTCGATCATCATCTTCTTCGAATTTATTTTTGGATATGAAATAATTTTTTGGTTTGAAGAAAAAATCAAATTTAATTTTTCTCAAAAAAAAACTGATCTTGAAGAAGAAAAAGAAGAAAGAAGAAGAAGAAAGAAGGAGAAGAAGTAGTAGTGGTTGTCGGCACATTTTTGGTTGGGGTGCTTTTTAGGGTTGAAGTATTTTTTTTGGGGTTGAGGTGTTTTTTAAGGTTGAGTGGAAATATACAGTCCCATTTCTAGAGAACCATCCCCTAGTAAAACTAAATCTATCCCCCAACTAACTTAGAAAATTTAATCCACTTCCCCCAATCTGTCCATCTCCCAAATATTTTGGGGAACTCCTTTAACAGCACCCTTCTTTTATAGTTGCCAAACAAACTAAAAGATTCATGTTCTAGGGATTAACGTTTCTAAGGACTCATGGGAAATATGAGTTCTACATCTAAACACACTATAAGTTAACTTAAAGGTAAAAGGTCTTTCTATACAATATATCACAATTCCATATGGATTGGATTATATATCATATTCGAACCTATGCAGTCAGCAGTCTATTACAGACATTACTACAGTAGACACTAACAGTCGTGCTAAATTATCTCCATATGGTGCCCATAAGCGGGTATAAAGAGCAAACCTAGCATTAGGAGCACGATTATAATAATCTCTCTCTAACATGCAAATGCCTCTCCTTGTAAAGTGTATTCTAATTCTTAAACCTATAACATGTTCTATTTCAACTAATCTTATATTTACATTCTATTTACACCTGTTTGTGGACCCGTATGGAGATGATCGAATGGCTGAATTCTTACGATGATTATCTTTTCATCATCTATCTATTCTATTATTAAAAGTAAAGCAACCTTAAAGGTAGTTATGAGGCTGAAAATTATTGTTTTCTACTTCTATGCTTAGTAAATAACAAAGAACACTAAAAACACTTACAAATATGGTTATTAGTGGCATTTAACATATCTCTATATATAATGCAGCTCCTATGCGGCTTGCATAGGAGTCGTGTATGAAGTTGCGTAATTTATCTTTCTCTCTTTTTTTTAACTTCTTTTTAAGAAATACCGAATATATCCTGTCATATTATTTATTTACACTCGGGTTACACTTGCCAATGTGGTCATATGAAATTGATCCAAGGGCTGACTTTTTTTTTACGATGATCTACTTAATGTCTAGATCACATCTGCATATACACTATCATCAGTGGCCCCACCTGCATTTTATTTTTTTCAATAATAATGTGCCGCATAATTTGTCAATTCACACGCACATATTATTTATTTGTTTACACTTGGGTTACACTTGTCTATGTGGTCATATGGAATTGATCCAAGGGCTGACTTTTTTTCACGATGATCTACTTAACGTCTAGATCACATCAGCATATACACTGTCATCAGTGGGCCCACCTACATCTTATTTTTTTCAATAATAATGTGCCGCATAATTTGTCAATTCACACGAGCTATGCGTGTGAAGGGGCAAATTGAGTTTGTCGCGTGCGAAGCGCGTACGAGTTTACTGAATGCGCATAGCGCATTTGGACATCACGCTCATAGCGTGTGATGGACAGCCAACTCACACGCACGAAGCACGTGTGGTGGTGGGGGGGCTCGTATAAGTAGTTACTATATTAATCTTTTCAATCGTTTTTAATTAATACGCGCATCGTATGTGTCGGGAGGCTTGTGTAAATCAAAATCAACTCTTCAATAATCTCTATTAGTAACAACCTATTGATACATAGTTCTTAACTTGATGACATATGGCAATCTCCACTTAAAATATTACTCTAATTACTGAGTTGTATGTAGGGGTGTCAATGGGGCAGTTCCAGATCAGATCCTAAAGGTTTCGGATCCAGTACTGCTAATATGAAAGCGGTTTTGGTTCTTACCAGTTCTAGTTTCGGAACCTTAATTGGTGGTTTCGGATCTCGTAACACTAGGATCCGCGGGTACCCGTCGGTACTCAATATCCGTTTTCAGTTTTTTTTCACATGATAAGTATTTTTTTTATATTTTCGTATTCTATTCAATCATAAAATTAGTTTTATTATTAAAATTTGTTGTATAATAGTCATTGGTTTCTTTTATTTTCTTTTTTATTTAAAAAAAGTTAAAAAATTATTGTATAATAGTATATTAAACTATAAAATTATAAACTTTATACAGAACCGAGTACCCGCGGGTACTCGTTGGGTGGAACTGAAATAGATTCGAAATTAATCGAATCCAAAATAAGTAGATCCGACATGGATCCGAAATTAATCAAATCCACAAAATGAGATCCCGGAACCACAATAAACGATTCGGGTACCGGGTAATTTGGTACCCATTGACATCCCTAATTGTATGTGAGAGAAAATCAGAAAAAGGAGAGATGACCTGAACATTTTCTCCCTTCAAGTGGGACCCGCCAAAATATAACTCCTCAAACCTTCGTCGTATATCAATTAGGGGTGAAAGTCGGTCGGGTTGGGTTAGGTTAATGTGCTGACCAAGCCCAACCCAAGGTTCGTTAACCTCAACCCAACCCAACTCGACCCAACTTGGGCGAAGAATTTTTCAACTAACCCAACCCAAGCGGGCTATATCGGGTTGATCGGGTCACTTCAGATTGAGTTTATTTCTTACATTTAAATGTATAACACAATAAAGACTACAAAAAAACACTTAATAAGTGATAAATAACTAAGAATGGCAAGACATGATTCTTTAATTAAATTAACTTCCAAAAATTAAAGTACCAGATCATCCTGGGAAAATAAAGAATATCCAACACAATTAATTAAGGCCAATGAAGTCTGGACTACTAACTGAATTAGCTATACTACTAAAATTCATAAACTATTCAAACTAAATCATCAAATAAAAGGCCAAAGAAGTAATTTAGAAAGTGAGAAAGATTACCAAAGTGAATTAGAAAATAAAAGATAACTTCTAATTTACAAATTCGTATAACAAAGTGTTCCTAATTTGTTGACGAGAGAATCACCAAATAAAATCTAATAAGGTACATCTAATATACATATACCATATATAAAGTAATAAAATTAGTTATATATAGTAAGGGTAGTCGGGTTGGGTTGGGCTGACCAATTCTTTGACCGAGCCCGACCGAAAATTTTCGGGGTTTTAAAATCTTTGATCGTGATTGAACCCATGACCAACAAATTATGATCGAGCCCAACCCAATGTCGGGTTGGTCACGGGTTGGTCGGTTCCAACCCGTCCAACTTTCACCCCTACTATCGATTTTTTTTTTTTTTTTTTGTTTATGGGAAACGTCGTCCCTCTCTCTTGCACAAAGGGCTGGTCATTTTTCTTGATTAACCTGTGCTTGTGAGAAAATCTCTTCTTCTCTACAAAAAGGTAGAGGAATTGGTTGATTATCTCTTGATTATTTTTTAGCTTAATTTTCTTTGGCTTGTTCTCTCCTGTAATCCTTGTAACCTTTAAAGAGTTGGGATCAAAAGAGGGATTTACAGAGCAAACAGTGAAAGTATATATCTTAACATTTGCACAACCAATCTACTGTTTGCAAGCTTTAATGGAGGAACATAATCATCATTATCAATTAAAATATTGAAAGAAGCTAGGGTTTCAATGTCGATTATGGCAGTGAAAATGTCTGAAGACGATGGGTTAATTTTGGAAGAAGGAACTTGATAAGAACCGATTTTGGTTCTTACCCAGAGGCCAGCACGAGCAATCCAAATAACACACAAAAGTAACCAAAACAAACTAATTCTTCTTTCTTTTTATTTAATTGATCACCCAATGGATATTTATAATAACTACAATGCTTGACCACTAAGAAAAGGGAATACTAATCCTACTAAAAATAGCAGTCCTATAAAATAGAAATTCCTAATAATAAATCCTACTCAAAATAATATTCTCCCTAAATAATTAATATTATTTCCTAACTTAATTAATATAAAATAATACACTAATTTAGATAACTATCCAATGCCTTGACGTTCTTCCACATGCAAATATTCATCACACTTCAACGAGGGTCCCATCAATTGACGAC
>MVGT01003964.1:17678-38997 GCA_002174775.1 Macleaya cordata | reverse complement strand
AAAACGTTGCTGAAAGTCAGAACAGTACAGAAAACTACGCTATTCTAACATAAAACGTTGCTGAAAGTCAGAACAGTACAGAAAACTACGCTATTCTAATATAAAACGTTGCTGAAAGTCAGAACAGTACAGAAAACTACGCTATTCTAATATAAAACGTTGCTGAAAGTCAAAACAGTATAGAAAACTACAGTATTCTAACAGAAAACGTTGCTGAAAGTCAGAAAAATATTGCTGAATACAAACCTTAATTATGAAGGTAGAACACAAACCTTTCTTAGAACACTCGTGCTGATAACATGTTATAAGTTAGAGAGAAATAAGTAAGATAACTATCAAGAAACAAATATGAACTAGAGACTAACAATAAAGAATTCTTCTTACTTGAGTTTTTGAGATACAATTACATGTAACAATGGCCTCTATTTATAGCCATATTGGTGGTGGTGGTAGTAGGTGAAATAGTGATGGAATTAGTGGTAGTGGTAATAGCAATAATGATGCTAGTGGTGGAGTGAATGGTGATAATGGTGATGGTGGTCTAGTGGTGGTCATCCACCATGATATACCACAATATCATTTAATTATAACATCCACAATTTTTTGTGAGTACCACTCTAGCTAATGACACATTGAAGATTAACTAACCTCATCATCGTTTCAACTTTCAACAAAATTTTTATTAGCTTGAAGTCCCTGGTATGGACTTTGAATTTTTTTTTTTTTTTTTTTTTAGAACAACTTTGGAATATTATGCATGGGTTTTAACCTAAATTATAGAATAAAAACTATAAAATTAATGTAAGCTCACCAAAAAAAGATTAAATAATAGAATACAAATTTTAATTAGTAATTTTTTATGTTTTATCATTTTAAAAAATTTATTTTATTAATTAAAAATTGCATATAACGCGCTCCAAAACGATATTTTGAATTTGACGCTCCCACGCTTCCAATCTCACTTGCTTACTTAGCGCAGAATAACTTTAAAAAATCATGTAAGTACCCTTCTATAATAAACAAAACAATCAAGTTTAAAATTGTTAAAAATGCCCCTCTACTAATGCATTTGCTCCCTTAGAACGAGCCTAGCAAAACAAGCACGTGCAATGCAGATGAACAATCTTTAGTAAGTCTTCGAAAATTATCATGTAATAAGTAACACAATCTGTGATCATCCAGAGAGTTGGGCTCATGTCATCAAAGTCCAAACGTTGTAAAAAATAAAGATGTTCCGAGCCAGACCTAGAATTAGGATTTAGGAATAGAATCACTCCTTACAATCCTACCAGTTTGATCGATCAGCATTCTACCAAATATTTTTGTAAAAGGGATTTATGTAACTTCTTTCTAAAACCCCAAAAATTTGCGACACAAAAAAATTATCCTACGTCTCTAATCAACTCTAACGGTCTAACCGTTCAGCATTGACAGTAGGGCAGCAGAACCAGAATTCTGCAGATTTTTACAAAGAGTGTTAAATTTGGCCTATCTCAAACCCTCCTAGGATATTATACAAATTTAGCATTGACCACTGCGTAACATTAAGATGTTCTTTCTTTATCTATCATGCTTATTGTCCATGAAAAAGTAAATTAATTAACTAAAAAGGATAATGTCCTTGTAGATTTTTTTGTTTCAGAATTTTAAAACCACGGAACCCTGTGATAACATATGGTAGAATCCAACGGGTTTCCTGTTGGTTTTGAGGACATTTAATAATATGCAAATACAGGTTATATAGCCCCCTTATATAACCCCTCGCCCGTGGGGGCCATATGTAATGTATCCAGGGGTTGATTTTTAGAGAAAATGTTCTCCTCACTATGTATTTCATCATATTAAAAAATCAGCTCATTCTAAAACTTCTAACCCCCTCAAATTAGCCCTTAAAAAATAGCAGATATGATAAATAAACCTAAAATCACCCTTACATTTTGGTTCCACCCCACCCAACATTAACATTTTAAATAAAACCCAAAAAAGAGTGAAAAACAATAGTACCCTCCCTTAAAAACCAAAAAGAGAAGAAAGGGAAGAGAGAGAGAGAGAGAGAGAGAGAGAGAGAGAGAGAGAGAGAGGGAGAGAGATGAGAATGGAGGAGATGAAGAACAGACTTTCGGAGGTGCGATTTCAACGGAGAAGAAAACCGAGAAGAAAACGCCGTTAAGAGAGAGAGAGAGAGAGAGAGAGAGAGGAAAGAAAAACGAGAAGACGATCGTCGAAGATTAGATCGTTATTCATTTTGAGATCTAGAGTTTTTTTTCTTCTGAATATTTACTTTGATCTAGATTTTCTATTGCTTTCAATTCTAGATCTGATATCATCATCTAGATTAGTTATCGATTTGGTTTTCAAAACACAATAACACGGTTGCATCTCATTTGCATACAAGAACACAGTTGCATCTCACTTGCATACAAGAACACAGTTGCATCTCAGTTGCACCTAAGTTGCACAACACTTCACACAGTTGCACGACACTTGCATCTCACTTGCACCTTAGTTACACAATACTTCACACAGTTGCACGTCACTTGCATCTTAGTTGCACCTCATTTACATCTCAGTTGCATCTCAGTTGCATCTCACTTGCATCTCAGTTGCATCTCACTTGCATCTCAGTTGCATAACACTTGCACCTCAGTAGCATAACACGTCACTTGCATCTCACTTGCACCTAACTTGTATCTCACTTGCATCTTACTTGCATCTCATTTGCACCTCACTTGCATCTACCTTACACCTCAGTTTTACCTTACTTGCACAACAGTTGCATCTTAATTGCATAACACTTCACAATTGCACATCACTTGCATCTCAGTTGCACCTCAGTTGCATAACACTTCACAGTTGCACGTCATTTGCATCTCAATTGCATCTCAGTTGCACTTCAGTTGCATAACACTTCACAGTTACACGTCACTTGCATATAAATACGATGAAGAAGATGATGATGAAGATGATCGCCGGCAGATCTGACTCATCGGCAGATCTGTCTCGCCGAAAGAAATGGTGAAAGCAACCTTTGTACGATCTCTCTCTCTCTCTAAAATCACTTGCATATGAAGATGAAGATGAAGACGATGAAGAAAATGATGATGAATATCGCCGGAAAAATAGTGAAGCTAGACAACCTAGGTTCGACTCTCTCTCTCTCTCTCTCTCTCTCTAAAATTTATTTCTTTATTACTTCTTTTAATTTTAAATAAAAGAAGAGCAAATATGTCAATAAAAAATATATAAAACAAAGTCAAAGAGTTGAAAATGACGTGTACATAAGACAAAAATTTTTTGGGTTGGATTTAAAAAACTAAAGTTGGGTGGGGGAGAAGTGATAGCCAACCCAAAAATGGGGTTCTAGACCAATTCCATGTAAAAAATATGCAAGTTTTAAATTTTTATTTTGACCGTTGATTTAAAACAAGTAGATTTGAGGTTAGAAATTTCAGAACACGCTGATTTCAGGTAACTATGTTCTCCTCATCATGTAGATCATTCTCTCTAAAAATTAATCCCTTGATGCATTACATGTGGGCCCCACAGGCGAGGGGTTATATAAAAGGGCTATATAAAGGGGGTTGTGGAATTCAAAATTATTTATAACTCAACTAAATTAGTAAAGAGAGGGTTTATTTAGCCCCTCCTTATTCAACCACTTTTAAGTCCCTCGTGCTGAAGGGTCCATACTAAGATGATCTAAGAGTTGATAAATTAACTCGTTTTTTAGCCTCATAAAAAATTTATTGAAAATCAACGGCTAAAAATAAATAAATATTGAAGTCTAAAACTTACTAATTTTTCAAGGACTGATTTGAAGGAGTTAGAAGTTTTAAAACGGGCTGATTTTCGAATATGATGATCGACATTGTGAGAAGAACATACTTACGTAAGATCGGCCATTAGATCATCTTCATGTGTATTGTGAGGATTAATGATTAAAATATCTACTACTCAGCCTCTTAAGTCAACTTCGTGAGATCCTGGGGAAGAACTAATGATCTTGCTGACAATGTGGTATTAATTTCATGGTAAAGCGTATAATTCTAGGACCTTTTTGTATCAAAACAAACATATTTCCATCCTTCAATTTACGATAGAATTGGAGAAAAAAATACACAGTTCACTTTCATGCACAACAGCGAAGGGACAAAACAATAAAATTTTATAAATTTTACTATAGTCTGTTTGGACAAGGGATTTGGGGGAGGGATTTTGTGGGGACCAGGGATTTGGTGGAAAAATCATGTTATATTTTTCCTCAAAATCCTTGGTCCCTACAAAATCCCTTGTCCAAACAGACTATTAGTTCTTTCTTTCGACCACTCTATGAAAGGGTAGACCAAAACAACATTAATTTTTTTTTATTTTTTTATTTTTTGATAAAAAAGAAAGATTGTATGCACAAGAAGAAGAGAAAGAGGAATGTACAGATGTTACAGCTTAATTATGAAAACAGTAAAAAAAAAAAAGGAAAAAAATTAATGTGCATCTAAAACACAATCCCAAAAGAAAACTCATTGATCAAAATTGATTTTGATGCTTGGGTAGAATACAGCGATCCATCTAGCTAATCGTGCTTTTACCTCGATAACAACCGATCGAGTGAGCCGAAGACTACTCCTTTTCCTTGAATATCCTGTTATTTCTTTCAGTCCATATTGTCCAGCATATAGCAGTGGGCATCAGTTTCATAACATTTCTTCTTGTTTCTGACTTCCCAATGCACAGACTTGACCATGAGTATGCAAGTTGTTGCATACCCTTTGGAGAGACCCAGCTCCAGTTTTCGATCTCGAGGCAAGATTTCACACCAAACATACCACGCAAATGGGCAATATATGAATAAATGGTATGCTGCTTCTTCTTCCGCTTTGCAGAGGCCAGAAGCACATATTTGGAAAGGAAAAACCTCTCTTCTTTAAATTATCTAGAGTAGCAAGCTTATTGAGGACAGCTAACCATAAGAAGAAATTGTACCTTGATGGCATTCCAGACAAGCTTCACCAAAATGAAGTGTCTTGGCCGTCCCCAAGAGATACAGCGGAGAATTTGATTACCAAATGGGAGAGGTTTGCAACTGCCTTCCACAAAGAACAGCCATATGTGGTAGATACAATATCGGGTGTCCATTTTGAAGGTGATTCACCATATTTTTCTTCAATAGTTTTTACCCATACCTGCATTTTCTCCTCACCAAATCTCCAAACCCATTTGCATAATAATGCAACGTTCATTTCCTTGAGTTTTTTTTTTTTTTTTTTATACCAAGCCCTCCTAGATTCATTGAGAGACAGACTTGGTTCCAATTAACCAAGTGCATTCTACACAATTATTTTGCTATGCAAATTGTCGACGCCGACTTGACTCTGACACAAATTACTGTGCGCAAAGCTGTAGTTTTCGGTATCAGTAAAGATGATCACCTAATCATATATATCATCCTTACAAAAAAAATCAGTCAATTCTAAAACTTCAAATACCCTAATGTATAGTGAAATTTCCAATGGTAGGAGGTTAGAAATTTTATAATGACATGATTTCCGGTGAGTAAAATGAATCGATTAATCACCATCGACTTCTAATCAACTTTTGATTGGACTAGAAGTTTTAAAATTATATTTTTGCTGAGCCTGATTTACATTCTACATGGTGAGAACATATCATCTTTATTGAAAATCAACCCTTAAATTATCTCTATGTAGGCCATACGTATCTGTGTAAAAGCTATGTAAATTGTAGAAAAGGACTTGTATGAAAATAATCCATTCTCATGTATAATTACTTCCCGCTTATAACTGTCAAATTATGCCATACTAGTAGTAACCTTAGTAACCAGATCGGCTCGGATTGGGTGGCGCTCCCGCTCCCAATCCGCGAACTCATGGATTGGAAGCAGATCTGCCTCTAATCCGCGGTCCCTGAAATTCAATTCGCGGTTTTCTTCTGTGGAGAATCTTTAATTTGGCAAGGATTTTGTGAAGAAGCATTAATAAATTGGTCAAATGTTTAGTCAAATATTCAATAAGTTTGAATCGGTCAAATATTCAACCAAATATTTAATAATTATATTTGCTTAAACTAAAAACCAATTAACCATTTATCGTCATCTTGGTCGTCATTGATCATCACAATCACCATTTATCATCATCATCACCCATCATTGATCATGATCAATATGACGAATTTCTAATACTCTTTAATTGTTCTAATGGGTATTTTAGTGTTATATATCCGAAAGCGCTCCGAACCTTATGACATTTTCAATTGGGCGCTCCCGCCCTCGCTCCGCGCTCTTGTTACTTAGGTAGTAACTAGTAAGCATAACTATTGATCATGCATGAAAAACACTATTAGATGCAAAAAGAGATTAAAACTTTTTTTTGCTCAGATAAAAGAGATTAAAACTTAATGTGGTGGAAAACCACTTATTTGAGTGATTGGAAACATAGTTGTCCAAATTGTAGATCCTAGTATCAAATCTTATAAAAAGAATTCACCTTTAAATTAAGTTCAATTAGAAAAAATAGGCTTTTGCTTCTTTTTTTAAAGAACCTCCACAAAGGGAGGGAGAGTTTTATTAAACTAGAAAAGGGATGGAAGGAGGAAGATGAAAAACCTAACCTCCAACCTACAAAGCAAGGCAGATGTACTTAACCTAACCCAAAAATGGGGGGACAAAAGCCATCTCCTAAAAACCCAAACACCAACGACTTCTAACATAAGAAGTACCCAGCTCATCAAGGTAACAAATGGTCAACAAACGAACAGGTAAAGACTAATAATAAGATCTGGATTGCCGAAGACGCATACCTAAAGACGCATATAATCTGCAGCCGCAATAGCTTCATTATAAATGTGAGAAAAATGACTCAACGCATCCTCACTTTCTTTAATAACTTGCCACAAACACTTTGGAGACCAAGGGACCGAAGAAGAATTCCGGAACCACTTAATCACCAAAGCAGAATCAGACTGAAAGCAAACAGAAGCAAAACCTAAACTTCTGCACAGGAACAATCCATCTAAGCAAGCACGAGATTCAGCCATGTTATTCTAGCCCAGACCATGGGCTTAATTTGCTGCTTCTAATACATGAACAGACAAAACAATCTATTATCAACCAAAAATCCTAATTTTGCTTTTCTGTAAATTCAGATAATATATACTAGGCAACTGCAGCAAAATCAAAAGTCTAGAGTGATCTGTTAACTCAAATGGAGAGGATAATTCTAATCCTGCAGGTCTAATAACAAAACACCCCAACAGAGAAGTATTAACATCTGAGGTTCTCTCCATCTTTTGCTTCAATAATGTAAATATTATTTGATACTCACCTTCTGTTCTTTCTAATACTATCATCGATAAGGTTACAAAATCTTTATCGTCCAATCATCTGAAATGCGGACATTTGGTTTGCGGATGGTTAAAACACTGGGACCCCGTCCTCCTTGAAGCCTGAGGGGGCCGGATTCGATGTCAGCTCTCTCATTTGTAGGCTCTATCAGAGCGCTTTTCACCCCAGAGAGTCCTAGTAGTATAATCCTCTCAATGACACACTCTGAAGAGTATACCTTGTAGCCAGATTTAGGTGTTGCCAGATTTAAAGATATAAGTTTGCCGTCCGAAAATACAAAACGACGATGGATGTAAGCCCCTTTCTCAAATTCAAAGCTCTTGCCATCATCAACGTAGAGTTCACCTTCGGCCGCTTGGGAACTGTTCAAAGCTATCACCTGAACAGACAAATATACATGCAGAGATGTGAGAATTATGATCGTCAGCCAACATTATATTTATATCCAATTAGCTAACCATGTCAAAAATGAAATATGAGTTTTTTTTTTTTTTGGCATGCTAGAGAACAAAATTTCGAACTTAGAAAGCCAAAGGATTACCATTATATCGACAACCATTTAAGAAAGAAACAGTAAAAAGTAAACAAAAGCATAAGGTTCATCAGATTAAGAAGAAAAAAGCATGAGATTCAAGGAATCAGAGAAATCCTTATGACCTCACTAATAAACCTTCCAACATGAGGACCAAGAAAGGGATAAGATAGAAAAGTGAGAATGAATCATATTCCCAGAGAAGATTTCTGATTTAATACAAAAAGGGACAAGATACTTGAAATGATTAGAGCTACTATAGTTACGTCTTAGGTTAAGAAAGGAAAAGCATTTCTTATGTACAGGGAACAGATCTTGGTAGCATTTATTGAGGTTGTTGAAAGTCCAAAATTGAAAACATAAATGGGTAGAAACTCTACAAACTGAGGCCAGCAAAAAAAAGACATGGAATATTTGTATTGCTTGAATATGTAAAAGAGGAGGGCAAAGAAATACATCATTAATTCATTATTAGTCTTCAGATTCATATATTATCATGTGGGTTGGCTGCATTAAAGAAGATTAAAGGGGTTCACTTGAGCACCACAGACATACCAAAGTATATGGATCGTTAGCCATCTGAGTAGAACTCCGGCGATATCTGTCTTTCCTTGGTACAATAGTACCTGCCTTCTGGAATGCAGGAATGTTATCTTCTTGAACCTCCAACTTGTGGGTCACACCTCCAGCATATGCAACTCCAGTTCTCAGGTCATACCAAGACTGGCCTCGAGGCAAATATACTGATGCGTGTTTGGCCCGCTGGTTCAAAGGATGTCAAAGCACAAAATGCTCAGTTCATATGATATATATGAAAAATTAAAAGACAAAAAACGCAGCAACATTTAAGGAAATGAGAATTACAAAATGTACCTCAGTGTAGATTCCCTGAACCAGAAGACAATTTCCTACCATGAAAGCCTCATCGTTGCTAAAAGTAGCTTCGTCTGAAGGGAACTCCATCCACAGTGGACGCACAACTGGAATACCTGTTGTGTTTGCCTCTCTGAACAATGTATAGAAATATGGAAGAAACATATACCGCGTGCGTATGGCATCCCTCATCAGTTCTGTGTTCTTCTCCCTACACAATTGCATTAAGAATAAGATCAAGCAATGTCATAGACCACACCTATGATAGAAGCTCTGCATCATTAATGTATGATAGTCAGCAGTACACAGACCACAGATAACAGTTGGCATGAATGAGGTGATACCACATTAGTGAAAGAGAAATATCAGTAAAGGTAGTAAAACCTAAAACCTGCCAATTCTTCGTACCCATACTGTCTGCTGTATCTGGTTTATAACTTTTTCAGGGGATCTGGTTTAAATTTAAAACATATTCTCCGAGAAAATTTGTTAGAAAGACGACACAAGTGGCATACTTTAGAAAAGGAGAAAGTCCCATTCCTGACATTTTTGTGATGTGAAAGAAGATGGTATGATGGTGCATCACTTATTTTTTCATTTAAAGGCAGCTATAGAGGCTTGGAATTAGTTGTTTATGATAATCTCTTGCAACTGCATTGTGTTCGTCCACACGATTCTTTGTGATTAACATCTCAATGACAAGCAGGTACTTTTCAAAGATACGGTCAAATTTTATAGGAATACATCTCTTTCAACCATGTTGAAGCTATCAGACAATCCAAGGAGGACCAGACTGACCAGTAGTGCAATAACCAAGGCAGGGGCTTGACCTCCATGTGAATCAGAGATCTGTCTGAGTTTGATTGGACATGGAGATAGGAAGTCATTTTCCAAATCAGGACATGGATATGTTTTCCTAAAACTGTCAAAGAGTAAATACTCATACAAACAAAGTCATGCATAAACATATATGATTCAAACAAGTGTTGGAATATACTTTTATTTCACACTTCTTGTAATATTAGTAGTGTTGTATCCATGTTGTATCCTACCGACTCTATTACTTTGATCATAGACAGGTATCCAAGTATCATAGAGTATGATCACAAAACGACAGAAATGTTTCTTTGAGAAACAAAATTTTCAAGAAATGAAGTGCACATTCTATAAACAGTTTCTCAGTGGTGAATAATGAAGCAACCCAAAAGGCAAACAGTGCATTACCCGAATAACCATGGTTCCCTCCTTTTGGTGTCATGATGAGCATGGCCTCTAAAGAAAGGATAGTAGGCACCTAGCTGGTACCAACGAACTAACAATTCAGGCTCAGGATTGCCGAAAAACCCACCAACATCCGCACCTGCATATAAAACACACTCCGAAAATGAGTTCTGTGAGAAAGGAAAAGTGAGAACGATAATTAACCTTCTCAATAAAATCATGAATTCTACTCACCAGTAAAGGACATTCCAGTGAGACCAAGAGTCAAAATCATTGGAACTGAGACTCTGAGGTGATCCCAATCTGCTGAGTTATCTCCGGTCCAAACTGCTCCAAACCTTTGACTTCCAGGAAAGAATGCTCTTGACAAAACAAATGGCCTGTCATTTCCATCTCCTCGCTTTAAGAGCCCATCAGCTGTACCCATGTGAAAGTAGTATCCGTAGGCATTATGTACCTCTCGGTGTTCTACACCTCCATAATGTATAACATCCCTAGGCATGGTCACCTGGTTTAAAAAAGAAATTATACAGCAGCATCAGATAATGACAACGGTGGTTTTATGTATATATTGTCCTCCAAGATCTCAATTGCTACTGTTGTTTCAAAGCTCCATCCTTGATCTTTTTCTTTTTCCCCATTCATAAGCTTCTTGTACAATAGGCCTCTTAAATAGATAAATGACAAGGGATTGTGATAGGAATGACTCACACAAGATCTGGGGGGGGGGAAGCTACTCAATTTCCATGCTCCCCTTTTCAATAGAGTTAAACCTGTTTTTATTTGATCGGTAAAAAGGCATCTTTTTCTTTGTTTTCCTTTTGGTTGGTAACAAGGATCCCTAAGAATATACAAAATGGGGAGGATACGAGAGAGTGAAATGCATTCACACCAAAGAAGACTGAAATAAAGCCAATTTAATTCACTCTACATACAATTGACTCCCAAGTCCCACCTAAACACCAAACCTTTCAATGGATATTCATTACTTCTTACTGATTGCCACCAAATAGAAAAGCAAAGCTTTACTGAGTAAAGAAATTGATGGTCACGTAAAACATCAATTATAATGGTCTTTCAACTATTTATGATGTCTAGGTGTTGATGCAAGACTCCAATTAAAAGCATTGACAACTCCTTTATGATCCAATAACATATTACACTTTGGCTTCTTCTAAAATGACATTCATCTACCTGGTTGGTCATTCATATCCTGCTTAATGTAGAATTATTGATCAGAAGCGTTTGAGATAGGATTGTCATTGAGGTCCCTAGGTAAGACTATAACACCAGAATTTTTTAGTTTTCTTTTTACTTTTTCTTTTTCTTTTTTTTTAATTACTACGATGTCTTCAGATGTCATCGTCAAGAACTAAACCAGCTAACAGTATATGGAGAAATCTATCTAATTAGACAAATGGAATAATACAAAGCACAGAACCAAAATAAGGCAGCGTACCTCGGGACCATTGAAGACAGAAGGCTCATTCATGTCATTCCATATGTACAAGGAAGGAGTTGAGCCAACATAATTCTGCAAGGAGAACTTCTCAGCCCACCAGGACCTGATCTCCGGATTCAACATATCTAAGTACGACGATGAACCAGACCAACACCACCCATCGTAATCCCTGCCCGAGGCATCCTTCACATAGTACCCATTGTTTGTTGCCTCCTTGTGCAGATGAAATGACTCATCCCTCTTGATATGAGGATCAACAATTGTAACCATATGTCTACCCTTGGCAGCCAATTTCTTCTGCATTTCTTCAGGGTGAGGAAAGAGAACCTTGTCCCAAGTGAAATACCTCTTCCCATCCGTGTGCTCGATATCGAGCCAGAGGACATCATAGGGAATATCAAACTCATCGAATTTTGAATCAACATTCTCAACATCCTCCTCATCTCTGTAATTCCATCTGCATTGGTGATATGCAGTGGCAAAATGTTGGGGCATGGCAGATGTTCCAGTAACACTAGCATATTGCTTCACAACATCTTTTGGTTCAGGACCCACAAAGAAGAATGCATCAACAATTCCAGCCTCACTCATCCAAAGAGTATCAATCCTTCCTTGAGAAGAAGGAAGTGAAATCCCAGATTCAGCATCCCAACCAGACCCAAGAACATCAATCTGCATCTCAGCAGCATTCAACCAGAAAAACCCTAATGTACCATGAACTTCTCCATGGGAAATCATAAATGGAATCGACCCATAAATTCCAAATGGAGAATCATGAATATACTCAAAAACATCTAGGTTAAATAGACGATAAGGCTCTGAAAACTCAATTTCAGGTCCTCTCGTGGGCTTCAGAGCAAGAGAAGTGGCATGTTCAGGGATTCCATAAACAAAATCAGCTCCATAAAATGATACATCAAAACTGATAGATTGTGGACCGTACGGCCTAGAATCTGTGTGACTTCGAAAACTCTCCTCCCAATTATCCCCTTCTTTCCTACTCCTCAACTGCTCAAAATCAAAGAGCCCATGAGAATTCATCGATAAAACACGATCACCTCCTTTTTTACAAACATAAACCTCAAATGGATCGTGTCGAAGAACAGCTTCATGATCATCAGACAAATAAACAACCGAAGAAGGAGATGAATCACCATTAATCACCTCGGTTGAAACCCTCTGTAACCAAAGTTTCTTGTCGTTAAACTCCGGAATAATCACATCCGGAACCTCAAATCTCTTTTTTGGTGGATCAAGGGTCGGATCCTCATCAACCTTGAGTCTCAAGATCCCATTCTGATAAACAGATAACCTAAGGAGTAAGGGTTTATTAGGTTCTTCTTTTTGTTCTTCTTCTCCTTCACTGTTTCCGTTGATCTTTGGAAGAAGCTTGGCTGTAAGGTCTCCGTCGTTAATGGATACATCAGTGGCTACAAGAGAACAAGATCCAGGTTTTCTTGATCGAGCTCGCTTGCAGAAAGGGGTTTGGTTACAGTTTCTGAACTCTTCTTTTTTCCAAGATGAGACAGAGGTCAATAGGTGAAGAAACAGTAACAGAATCAGAAATGCAGTTCTTCTCATCATCTTCGCCATGACTGAGAGTTTGAGATTTACAGTTTTTTTTTATTTGGTTTTGGTTGGTTTCAAACTCTAACCTGGCATGATCAATTGATTGCTATTTCTTGCTAGAGCTATTAATCAAAACTTGATAAGAAATGTAAGAAGAAGAAGCAGCAGCTAAAGAAAATGGTCACAGAAATGGGCTAAATGATCCGTTTAGAGCACCCAGTGTCTTTGCTCGCCTTGAAGCCTGAAGCTGTGATTGATACTAGTATACCACAGTGCGGTGGGGACAACGGACAGTTCTTCTTGGTCCGTAGTTTTTCCTGGGGCGAAGAGGAGACAAGAATCAATCAAAGCTTGCATATGGGCAAGTAATAATCATAATCATGTAAATATGCTACAAATTAACATAAACTTGCTTATTCTCCTTGCCATTGCAACTGGCTAATAAGAAAACCAGTTGAAAAACTTCTCCAATAAGATAAGCCAACAAAACTGTACAAATAAGAGGGAAAAAAGAAAGAAAAAGAATAACAGACTTGAAAATCATCATTAGCATTAATTTAACTTTCTGTTAATGTATAATAAGATTAAGAACCCTAAAAAAGCCCATTCATGAGCATTAATTCAACATTATGTTACTGTACAATAAGATTAAAAACCCTTAAAAAGCCCCACCCACAAATTAATCCAACCAACACAAATGCTCTAGAAACTAAGATTTCAACAACAAACACAACCATGGATGACAGTATAAGGAAATATTTGAGATTCCAGAGAAAGCTTGCAAACATTGAAACCCAAAAATGAAGAAACCTGAAAGAAGATCCAACACACGCACACAGAGAGAAGGAGAGGGAGGGAGATAGGGAGATACCTCATAAGGATTCGTACAGATAACTAAGAAAAAAGATGAATCTGTAGTTCTAGCTTTTAGCTTCAGAATCTCATAAAAAACCTGGAATCCAAATTTCTGTTGTTAATTGTTCGATCAATCAGAGAAAGAAATGACCTAAAACTCCTAATATTCTCACCAAATGTCTCAGTTGAATATCGTCATATTTCTCAAGTCTCACCAGATCTGCTGGAGAAGTATAGAAAAGAGGAAGAAACCCAAAAAGGTCAAACAAGAACAATAACAGATCATCCAAGTCCAAATTGCAAAACACAAAATTAAAATTATTCATTTGCTTATAAAAGATCATTGTGAAATCCATTCATTTGTTTATTGTAAAAGATCACCTCCGAAACCTTTCACTATTCAAAATTTATAGTAATTTCATCTTGAAAACCATCCACATGCACTCTTCTCTGTAACAAATCTTTTCAACGACCAAAACCCACCAATTTTCTCTCCAAAGACCCAAATTCTTAGTCCTAACAGTACCCTTTTCTAATCACAGCTGTCGACCCTATTTGATCTAGGGTTTCTAATCTCTAGTCATTCTAATTTCCAACCCTAATTCTTTTATAGTTTCTAATCCCCAACCCCATTCTAATCTCTGAAAAATGGAGATGATTTCTAGAATCGAAGAGAGGAAGAAGATGAAGAGTAATCTTCCAAATTCATATCTCTTGTCCCCAACTTACCGTAGTTGTCATCTCCGTCACCGTCGTCACTGCTATTTCGTTACCAGTATTTCGGTGTTGGAAGAATGAGGTTTGCGGTGAAGAGAGGAAATTATATGCAAAGACGAGGAGGCAAAAAGAAAAAAAAGAAACAAGTAATAACACGAGAGTCGAGGAGAAGCTGCTTCTTTCAGAAATCGGGAAGCAAAAAAAATTCAATAGTGCTGTTTGGACGACAAAGTTACAAAGGCCGAGGCATGGTCGGTCTCACTGAAGTTAGAAACTCTTTCAAAATACTTTTAGGAGAGGAAAGTAGTGGGTCCCACCCTGCCACATAAACGTCTCACACCACTTTTACAAAACCATCAGTCCAAAAATCATTTCTCAAAAAATTTGCTTCCAAACGAAGTTACTTTTCAACTTCTATAAGTCGTATTTAAATTGGGTATACATGCATGCTTTTTGCTTTTTAACTTATGTAAGTTAAAAAAATAACTTCTTAAGGTATTGCCCAATGCCCTCTAAAAGTTTCAGTTTGAAAGACACCCACACGGGCCACACACACAATTGTGAAGGGATCAAATGACCCTTAAGTCCCATGACTCCAAAGATACCCGAGCCTGTGGGATAAAAAAAATGACGTTATTCTCATCACTATGTAGGATTCTTACTAAAAGTCAGCTCATTTTAAAGTCCCTAACTCCATCAAAAATTGATCGGAAATTACGGTATAAAAGACGTCCAAAATTTGTTGATTTGAGTGGGTTGGAAGTCTATAATGAGCTGATGTTTAAATATATGGTTAGGAACTTAGGACAACATCCACAGTTCCACACAGTAAATTAGACCTTATATCATGCTCTTTCATGTTGTGGGTTACACTAGGGTCATTCCATCCTTCTCTTTTGTAAATATTTATAGGTTGTTGTTATTTGCACCCATAAAAAGAAAATTAACGCCCCAAAATTTTAATCATCAATTTAAAAGGGCCATTGTTAAGGGACTCCCTAGCTTGGATGGGAGGCTTGCTCAGTTAAGGGGCACTCCCAAATGTTGTAAAATGGTTAGTGAGGGGTGATTTTATAAGGGGGTTCTCATTTTTAACTTAATTTTTTTTTTCTCTTTTATTTGTAAATCGAAAAATCCTAACACCCCACCATTTCCATCACCCCGCCAACATCACCACCACAATGTAACTACTGCAACCACCACCATTACTGAGGTGCATCAACCAAATAAACTAATGCAAATGTGCACCCCCTCCAAGAACGACAAACCGATTTAATGCAATATAACTACAGCGGAAACGATAATAAAGAAAAGACAAAACAAAGCACATAAAGATTTACATGGTTCGGCAAAATTGCCTACGTCCACGGATAGAATCTATTCAAAACTTTATTCAATATGATCAGAGTATACAATACATACCAGAGCATCATTCAAACGACTCCCAACTACTCTCCAAAGAGCATTCAACTGAGTCTCAACTTGATACCCTCTACTTCGATTCACCCTCTACTAGAATAGGGATATACAAACTCACATCAAAGAAAAATAATGGCTACTCCCTCTTACCATGCAATGGAGCAGCCCCAATGGCAGCCCAAAAGGGCTGCTGGTTGCAATCTCTCTCACAAGAGCCCTCTTTGATGCCTATGGTTTTCTCACAACTCTCTGATTACCTAAAAATCTCTTTGGGAACCCCTATTTATAGATTCATAAGGATCCCCACGAATTAGAAAGAGTTACACTTCAATTAGGACTCAAATTAGTAAGTCTCGCAACACAAAACAACAGGAGGTATCGATACCCAATAGGTGGGTATCGATACTAGGACCACCTGACATCCCTTTGGTGATTTCGTTCAGCTGGTATCGATACCCAAAACCTTGGTATCGATACTCAAGTAGCCTGATCATTATGATGACAATTTTTCAGCTGGTAACGATACCCCCATTTTGGGTATCGATACTCACTTCAACTGATTTCAAAATCGAGCCATCCTCAACAAATCTCCACCTTGGCGAGATTTATAGGCCACCATCTGCAATTACCATCTTCAACTTCAAGTAACTCCTTAAACCAATTCTGATCATCCTCCACCTTGGCATTAAATCGCTTCATGCCTTCAACTTACCGATACTGCCTGAAACTTCTCTACTAGTGCCTTCAACTTGATAGGAAATCTCCATCATGCAATTGATTTCATCTACCTGCAACTGACTTGAAAAGTCTTCAAATTTAGCTTCCACTATCTTGAAAAAAACTTCATTGTCGTTACACGACTTCAAATGGCATACTGCCTGTTTCTGACTTATTGTCTTCAACTGTCTTCACAAGACTTTACCTATCTTCAATAACACTAGTAAACTCCAATCACCCATTGGTGCTTCAATCCGCCATGCGGCTCCAATCTACGCTGAAAAATAGCAATCACCCAAAGGTGCAACAAATGTGTCCATTGACACCAATCACTCGGAGATGCTTCACCTAAAAGGTGCTACCAACTGTGTCGTAAGGCACAATCACCCGAAGATGCTTCAACTGTGTATGTTTCAAACATACACTACAAATACACCATCTTGGAGTTCCATATACTTCGATGAAACCTACCTCTTGTGTATTTCTCTATTACTATAAACTTCCTGAATTGCATGTACCACTGGCTTGGAGACTGCTCTAACCTCTACAACAACTTCTAAAAATTACACATCAAATTTCAAATTTCCAGCAGTTCTAACAAACCCCTCTTGCTGAGTCATATGGATCTCCTCTCACAAATCACCTCGCGAAAAACTCCTTCATATCAAATTGATTAGGCTCAATATAAAAATAATTGTGCAGTCAAATACCATCATAATTCAAATATAAGCATCCCTCACTACTAGAGAACATACTGCAAAACAATTGATGCCTTCCTGCTATGCATAACCTTCATCTACCAAACTAGCTTTGATTATCACTCTGCCGGTGCTTGAGATCCTCCCATCTTAGTATACTCATTTACACCTGATCGTCATCTTCATCTTGGATAACTACACTAGTACTCAAGTTTTGCTATTGTGAAGAGATTGAATCTCCTCACTTAGTTCTTTCTTCCACCCCATGCTTTTTTTTATACATTTGCAGAACAAAGGTCTTCATCAACAATCAATATTGTATACTCCACCATTTCCATAAACTGGGTTGGTTCTTGAAATTTCTTCACATGGTCTATCAACCCTAATGTTGTATGCTAGTTTCTATTGAGGTATTTGGACTGCAACCTCTGTTTCTTCATGTCTGTCTAAACAGACCAATCTGGATCAACTTAGAGTTTCAACAAACTCCACATGCTCTTGACATCTCTCTGTCTTACTCTCCTTTTTTTACCACTTCAACATTGCAGTTTTAACAAGTCTCGCATCTCTGCTTATTACGTTCTTCTTCAAAACGGGACACCATTGTTTGTATCACATCTCACCAGTCTTGCAACAACAAAAAAGACAACTTTCTTGTCTCTCCATTGGAGTAGCTACTCCAATCTCTATAGCAGGTAACCAATTAATGAGGTGACATACACAAGTGAATGTCTCAGCCAATAATACATTTGCACAATCCAGCCTTGGACAACCAATACCATACCATCTCCAGTAAAGCACGGTTTATGCATCTTGTGTACCTCATTATGTTGTGGAGTCTTCTTTATTGTGCATTATGCTCGAGCTCTTCATCTTCTTCAGAGTTCATGCAGGAACATATCTGTGAAACCCTGCGAATTTGGTCCCGCGACTCAACCCAACGAGTCAGTGACCTACCTGTCGGAGGCGGGACACGTGGGATAATATGCATAAAGCATACACATATTTGAGGCTGAGAAGTGAGCTGATAAAAAAAATAATAAATAAAAACAAGCAAAACAAAAGGGGATTTTTTTAGCTAGGTTTGGGGGACACGGGTTGGCCTGACCCACGGCCTAGCCCGTGACCCAAAACTAACCCGTCACCACCCCTCTCCCCCAATCAGTTTTATCCCACTGCCCCCTCCTCCAATTGGAGGTTTTGTTTCAAAAAAAGAAAAAAAAAAGAAAAGAGAGATGAGGGAGTGCGTTGAGAGATGGAGAGAGTTAGAGAGAAAGAGAGATGAACTGGGAGAGAGTGAGAGAGAGATAGGTAATAGCAGCAGCTGTCATCAGCTGCTGCAAGGAGGAAGAAGCAGCTGCTGCTGCCGACATTAGTAAGGAAGAGGAAGCAGCAGCAGCAGGCGCAGAGTAATGAAGGAGAAGATAAAAGAGAGATCGAGAGGGAGACAAAGGAGGGGTTCGGCCTCAACCTCCCCCTCTTGTTCTTCTTGTTTTGGATGAATTTCTCTAACCCTAAAAGCCTTTCATCATTGTTGTTTTCTAGTAAAGTGATTTAGGGTTTTGCTCCACTTGTTTTGTTGATGTAGATCTTGTTGAAGGAGTCTAAAGGTGGAGAAATAATGTTTCGAAGGCCTGATTTCGTAGTTGAGGTAAGATTTTAACCTCTTTTTCTATTTTGGATAAAATTTTAATGATGAAAATTGAGGTATTCAAAGGGAAAACGAAAATTTTGGTGAAGGTGTTCATCATTTAAGCTTAATGTTTTGTTGATAGAGGATTGGAAGCAAAAATCTAGGGTTTTGCTGAAAGTTTCTGTTTTGGGTTTGTATCCTTATTTGAGGAATGAAATCTAAATGTGAATTAGATTAAATTGAGATTTTGGTAGAGAAACTTGTTGTTATGATGAATTTAGCATGAGTTGCGTTGAATTTTTCATGTCTTAATCGAGTTTTAGTTGTTTTTTGAAATTGGATTCTCGGATTTAACTGCGCAGGCTACACTAAAAGCTACATAACTTCCTTGTTTTAGATCCAAATCATATGTTTCTAGTTTTTACTGATTCACAACATCCTAAGCTATATTCAATGCAGATTTCACAAATTTTGGACAAGTAGACAGATTATTGTAGATTTTTAAATTCTGTATATTATTTTATAAAAACTAGTTGTTTCTGCAAAATGTATCATTAATTGGTACTTTTTTCATTCTTGAGTTGTTTTTTGATTTTAATTTCTTCATGAGAAGTATAGATATAGATGTTATCTTTCTATTGCTTTTGGTTTCAACATTTTCAGAATTTCCGATGATTTGTAGTGATTATTTTTCCTAAAACTGTTACATATTTCTAAATTCATAATATGGGATTACTTTTTGGTATTTGAAGCTTGCTAAATGATTTCAATATTTTTCTAAACTTCTATTTGAGATAAAATAGCTAATTCTCTTTTGTGTAGATGTTTTAAGCTATAGGGTGTAGAGATGATAGTTGTCTTCTAGTATCTTCTTTTCGTGAATAAAAGTTCACATTTATATAGGGTTGGCCTTAGAGTTCCTATATTAATTGTAGGCGTTGCTTTCAGAGGAATTGTACCTCATTGGGTGAAAACTGGGAAGGGATTAGGCTTTCAGTGAGCAAGCATTCTGAGGTAGGTGGTTAATTCATCTTAATAGCACCCAACCATTTTAAATGCATGTTTCAAACTAATATGTATGTACTTTCTTTGTATACACGGCATGGCATGTGATTTATGAATAACAACGAACTTATGATATGATGAAAGCATTGAGAAAACTGATTTTAATTTGGGAACAATGCAGGCTTAATCATATATCATGTTTTACGAAATATTTCTCATGGATTGTGAACTGTTGTGAATTTGTGACTTCAAATCTTACTATCACAATTTATATGGGTGAAATGATGGTTATGTTTGGAAAACCATGTTTGATATGTTGAAACCTTTGGAAGAGGCGAGAGTCTGTTTTATCGAGTGTTTTCTCATGTGAAATCCAGCTTTGGAAAATGTGACAAAAAAGAATTTATGTCCGTAATCACCTAAAGACGGTAGTTGCATCTCACTACCGGGCTTGATAGGGTTCACGAAGACACGGAGAACCGTGTATGCCTTAGGTAGACTGGTGCCTGTGTTACTTCCACTCGAATTCCCGCCTAAGTGATCTGTGAGTTGGCATGTCATGGTTCCACGGATCATGCCCGGCGATCTGTGCGTTGGCATGTCATGGTTCCACGGACTTGGTATGCGAGTTAGTGTAACGACCCAAAATAATTTTGTTGACTTTGGTGAGTCAAGTTAAGTCGAGCCCAACGTTACAATCGTGAAACCTATTAGGTGTTAAAATAATTAAGTTTAGGATTAAATAATGAGTTTTTGTTCGGATCATAATTTGAAGAATCGAACCGTACGAATAGGTAGATCTCGAAAAGTTATTCAATTTCGACTACTCATGCGCGAAAATCGGATACTAATTGATCCCAAATTAAGGCCCGGAACACGATTTGGATTAGTACCGAAGGTACCCGCGATTTTGACTTTGATTTTGACCATTAAACTTTATCAAATTGTGTATATATACTATATATGTATTGGTATGTATTGGGTGATGTATTATAGAGTAATTTTATAAATCTTTCTATTATATACACATAATTCGTTGTATGCACTTACACCTTAGTATAACTTATATAGTTATTTATTTATTTTAATTCTAAAGTTTTTTTTTAATATATATCTGACCTTTTTTTCCACCGCCTAGTTTATGTTAGGAAAGAGAGAAATCTCTCTTATAAATCGAGACAGAGAGGCGGGTCAGAGAGAGAGAGAGAGAGAAAGAAAGGGAAGGAGAGAAGGAGAAGAAGCAGAGAGAGAGAGAGAGAGA
>MVGT01003964.1:0-13739 GCA_002174775.1 Macleaya cordata | reverse complement strand
TATTATCGTCGATTTGTCCAAGGATTTTCGAGTATCTCATCGTCACTGACAAGGTTAACTCAGAAAGGTGTCAAATTTGTGTGGTCTGATCAATGTGAATCTGCTTTTCAAGAGTTGAAGACTCGCCTAACTACAGCACCGGTGTTAATAGTACCAACACCTGAAGAAGAGTATGTTATTTATACTGATGCATCTCGAATAGGACTTGGGTGTGTTTTAATGCAGAATGGTCATGTTATTGCTTATGCATCAAGACAGTTAAAGAATCATGAGAAGAATTATCCAACACATGATCTGGAATTAGCTGCAATTGTTTTTGCTTTGAAGATATGGAGACATTATTTGTATGGGGAGAAATTTGAACTTTACTCAGATCACAAAAGTCTCAAATATTTATTCTCTCAGAAGGAACTTAACATGAGACAGAGACGTTGGATGGAGTACCTAAATGATTACGACTTCACACTACATTATCACCCAGGTAAAGCAAATGTGGTTGCCGATGCACTTAGTCGTAAGAAAGAAGGTATTCTTGCTCATATGATGGTAAAAGAATGGTTGTTATTAGATGCAGCTACATCATATACTCTGAGTCCAATGAATAAAGACGGGTACAATGGTTATATGGCCCAGATGCAACTTCAGCCTACTTTAATACAGAAAATTATTAAAGCACAAGCTGAAAGCAGGGAACTTGCTAAGTACAAAGAAAAGGCTGCAGATACTGATAACGCTGACTGGGAGTTACATGCAGATAATAGTCTTCGGTTTAGGAATCGACTTTGGATACCTAGAGATGCACAATTGAGGAAAGAAATTTTAGATGAAGCTCATCGATCTCATTATACTATTCATCCTGGTAGCACTAAAATGCATAAGGATCTTCGCAGAAACTTTTGGTGGCCAGGAATGAAAAAGCATGTAGCTCAATGTGTGAAGAAATGTTTGACTTGTCAACAAGTAAAGGCTGAACATCGGAAGCCACCTGGTCTTCTTCAACCTTTACCAGTTCCAGGATGGAAGTGGGAACATGTAACAATGGATTTTGTTTCTGGTTTACCAAGAACTAGCGAAGGTATGGATTCGGTGTGGGTCATTGTGGATAGATTGACAAAGATTGCTCATTTCATACCAGTCAAAATTTCTTATTCTGTTGAAAAGTTAGTACAGTTATACATTTCAGAGATAGTGAGACTACATGGTGTGCCATTGACTATAGTATCTGATAGAGGTACCCAGTTTACATCTGAATTTTGGAAAAGCTTACACAAAGCCTATGGGACTAATCTTAATCTCAGCTCAGCTTTTCATCCACAGACAGATGGACAGTCGGAACGAGTAATTCAGATATTAGAAGACATGTTGAGAGCTTGTATGCTTGATTTCAAAGGTAGTTGGAAAAGACACTTACCTTTAGCCGAATTTGCATACAACAATAGCTATCAAGCAAGCATCGGAATGGCACCATTTGAAGCTTTGTATGGAAGACCTTGTAGATCACCGATTTGTTGGACAGAAGTTGGAGATAATCTTTTAACTGGACCAGAAATAGTTGCAGAAACTACAGAAAATATTAGAATCATTCGGGAAAGATTACGGACTGCACAAAGTAGGCAGAAAAGCTATGCAGATCATCGTCGACGACCACTCCAATTTGAAGTGGGAGAATTTGTGTTTCTTAGAGTATCTCCAAAGAAAGGCATTTCTAGATTCGGGTTGAAAGGAAAACTTGCACCAAGGTTTATTGGACCATTTCAGATTATAGAAAAGATTGGATTAGTAGCATATAGACTTGAATTGCCTGCACGTCTAGGGCAAATTCATGATGTATTTCATGTATCTATGCTACGCAAGTATGAACCAGATCCCTCTCATGTGATTGATTGGCAATCTTTGCAAGTGGACGAAGATGTTTCCTATGAAGAAGGACCTATGCAGATTTTAGATCGAAGAGAAAAGGTACTGCGAAATAAAGTCATCCCTTTAGTCAAAGTCTTATGGCGACATCATAATACAGAAGAAGCAACGTGGGAGAAGGAATCTGATATGCTAGCTCAATACCCAGATCTCTTCAATTGAGGTACATTTTTAATTTCGAGGACGAAATTCTTATAAGGAGGGGAGGATGTAACGACCCAAAATAATTAAGTCTAGCATTTAATAATGAGTTTTTATTCGGAGCATAATTTGAAGAATCGAACCGTACAATTGGGTAGATCTCGAAAAGTTATGCAATTTTGACTATTCATGCGCGAAAATCGGACACTAATTGATCCCAAATCGAGGCCCGGAACACGATGTGGATCGGTACCGAAGGTACCCGCGATTTTGACTTTGATTTTGACCATTAAATATTATTTAATTGTGTATATATACTATATATATGTATTGGTATGTATTGGGTGATGTATTTATGAGTAATTTTATAAATTATTCTAGGGTATACATATAAGGTGTATGCATGAGCTACACCGTAGCATAACCCATATGGATATTTTAACCCTTTTATTCTCACCGCCCTGTTTAAGTAATAAAAGAGAGAGAAATCTCTCTTATTAACTGAGATAAAAAGAGACGGTGGAGAGAGACAGAAGGGGAGAGAAAAGGAGAAGGAGAAAGAAAGGGAGAAAGGGAAGGAGAGAGAGAAAGGGAAGGAGAGAAAGGGAAAGAGAGAGAGAGAGAGAGAGAGAGAGAGAGAGAGAAAGAGGGAGAAGAAGATGATGTTGATAACGGCCCGTTGGAAATCGTAGGCACCATTTAATTTGTGGATCGAGGTATAATTTGAAACCCTAGCTTTTTATTTAATTTTAATTAGATATTTTATGTTGTTAATCTTAGTCTTCAATTTTAGGGTTAATTTTGTTGATAGTTTAAGATTTGATTAGGCCTTTCAGACCCTTAATTGATGGAATTGATAATTGGGAAGGTGGATTTAGACCCAAATTTATTATTTTAGGTTAAATTGTAGATTCGGAGGTCTATATTAATTGAGAAGGATAATTAGAGCAAATTGGGTTGTAGTCCTAAAGCCCTTATTTAATTTGATAAGGACCTGGACCCTCGTAGTGACTGTTTAGGTTAGAATTTAGATGCCTAGACTATTCTACATAGAATTAGTATGTATCGAATTGAGTTTTGAAAGTGATTAAATGTGTTGTTTTCAGTTGGGAGAGTGTACTAATACCAGTACACTAATTGGAGGAAATTAGTGCGGTAAAGAGAGCCTTGCGGGATTTGAGGTAGGAACTTATAAATACTTTCTTATAGCCATTAAAGTGCTTTCAATGCTTTTGACAGGGTTTAGATTTATAAATCAAGTGTAATTATTTTGCAAAGCATGCATGATTTATTTGTGATGTCCTATTGACGTGAAAATGATTCTCCCAAAGTATAGTTTTACATAGTGATGTAAAACAGTAATAGTTATTTTTAAAATAACTAGATTCTAATAATTATATATATATGAATGAGTGATATACATATATAAGTATATTAATGATTCTTTTCTTACTTATAGCTAAATAAACTATAATTTCAAAAGAATTGAGATTTAATCGTTATCGAGCTTTAGGGATGGGCATATTTCCAAAACCAAACGGATTTTGGGGTTCTTATAATATATAGATATATATTTTACTTCCTTCCATATGTTGGGAGAAGTAGTTGTTTTAAGATGATGTGTGGGATGGAGGTTCCCAGTTGTTGGGTATGTGTTGGTGATTCCCTAGGTACGGGCTTTCCCCCGGAATATATACTATATATGTTATGCTGGGCTTTCCCCCGGCTAGGATTATTACCGGCTTTCCCCGGATTATATTACGGGCTTTCCCCCGATTACCCGGCTTTCCCCGGATTATATTACCGGCTTTCCCCGGAATAATATTAGTTGGGAGATCACAACATGTACATGGTTGTTAGTTTTTGTAGGAAAAAGGTATTTTCTACTACTAAAACTTATACTATTATAATATATATTTTTAGGTAATCCGAAAATGGATTTGTAATGCCTACACGAGCAAATCATTGAAGTTTTCCTAAAAACAATGGTTTGTTCCGTATTTTCATTATGTTTTCCTGTCTCATGACAGGAATGGGACTCTCATGATATAGGAAAACTATTGAAATCTAGGTTATTCTATTTCTCTTTTTGGAAAGCCTTGTTTGGATAGGTACGTGTATGATTCTAGAAATGTCGAGGTTATATGTTGCCTAGATTAGGCGAAGACTTGAGGAGCGTGACAACTCCTGGATTATTTTAATGATCATTAAGATGTCTGCACAAGTCAAACGGCTGACCACTGCGACAACGGCTACATCGGCAAATTATGGTCAAGGGTCCACCTGAACCCAAATCATGAGCCAACGTGCTTCTCACAAAAACCGATAAATCAGTCGCTCGGTCGGAAATCAGGAATTAATGATGGGGTTCCACATCGGTTAAGTTGGAACACGATTTTGCTCACTGACTAGGAGCTGAAACATCTAGTCATACCCTCTTCACTCTAAGATGATTACACTACGCAATATTATGATGTGAGATGTTGTTAGTTTAATATTACTTGTATGGGTAAGTGAATGGTTATCTATTTATGTTGTAGAACAAGCACCGACTACTTTTACATTCCTGTATTATGATTTCTCGATTTTCTTTAAAACCTGCATTGTCTTAAATTCATGTTAGTGACTATCTGTTAGTATTATAAGTTTCTTACTGAGCTTTTTGCTCAGATTCAGGAGATATTACTGCAGAGGGAAACGAGGAGTTAGGAGAGGATTGGTCAGACTGTACCTATACCTTTTGAGGAGATCGATATAGAGAGTTCGTCAGCGATAACTTTCTTACACTTGAGGTGTTGTATTTAGCCTTTTGATGTGCTTGTTATCTTACTTATTTTGTATATATTTTCTTAAGATATGTATATAAGACAAACACACTTATGTATATTATATCACTTAACTCGGTTATCTATGTATATTATTATGCGAGGCATCATTTTAGAATTGTGGTTTGAATCCCGCCTAGTGGATGACTAGGTATTATTATTTCGATGAAGTAAGGTAGATTGGTCCTGATGAAATGATATATCTATCGTGGATGAATAGAATGATTTAGAATGTATTATTGTGAATAAATCATCTCTTTTATAGGTTTTTGACAGGTTGAGAACCCTGAAATTACAGGGGAGACTCTGGCGAACTTTTCGTTCGCCCTAGTCATATTTTGAGGTGATTAGTGATATGGATAGCTGTATTAGTTTAACTCTGATTAGGTTTGTAAACCTTGTTTAGGTTTGTTTAGTACTAATTAGTCACCTTATATAATTAGCCTAACGCCTCGAGATGCGACTCAATTCTTAGAGATTGTGAGTTTCAAATTGGGGCGTTTCAAGTCCTAAGGACAACTTTCCATTGCCACACATCGACACTTTGGTTGACAACGCAGCAGGTCATGTATTGCTCATTCATGGACAGCTACTAAGGCTCCAACCAGATCAAAATGGCAGAGGAAGGCATGGACAAAACTGCATTCATCACGCAATGGGGAGCTTACTGTCACCAAGTAATGTCATTTGGTCTAAAAAATGTAGGTGCAACTTATCAAAGAGCAATGACTACCCTATTTCATGACATGATTCATAAGGAAATAGAAGTCTATGTGGATGACATGATCGCCAAGTCTCAGAAACGAGAAGATCACATCCCAGTCCTGGCAAAGCTATTCAAACGGCATAGGAAATTCAAGCTACGATTAAATCCCAACAAATGCATCTTCGGCACAGAATCGGGGAAGTTACTTGGTTTCATCGTTAGTCATAGAGGCATCGAGGTAGATCCGTTGAAGATCAAAGCCATCCCAGAAATGCCTATTCCGAACAATGAAAAAGAAATACGAGGTTTCCTAGGGAGAATCCAATACATCAGCAGATTCATAGCATAACTTACATCCATTTGTGAGCCTATCTTCAAACTGCTAAGAAAGGATGTACCCAAAACATAGAACGAAGACTGCCCAAAAGCATTCGAAAAGATCATATGCTATCGAATAAATCCTCCTGTTTTGATTCCTCCATTTCTAGGTAAACCTCTATTGCTCTACATTTCTGTGGCAGAAACGTCCATGGAAGCAACGCTTGCACAGTATTATGAGAACAATTGCAAAGAATGAGCCATTTATTACATCAGTAAGACACTTTTAGGGTACGAGGTTAGATACACTCGCCTTGAAAAGATATGTCTCACATTAGTATGGTCCATACACCGTCTCAGACACTATATGCTGTCTCACGCAATCCAACTCCTTGCAACAATGAATTCAATCAATTATCTATTAAAAAAGCCGGCCCTATCAGGGAGGACCGCACGATGGCAATTACTCTTGTCAAAATTTGACATCACATATATTACTCAGAAGTTAATCAAAGGGAAAGCAATCACAGATCTACTCGCCTTACAGTCTATCACAAATGATGAGACTCTAAAAGTAGAATTCCGAAACGAAGATGTTCTTGTCGTTGATCAAGACAAACCATAAAAAATGTACTTCGACTGTGCTAATAAAAAAACATACCATAGAGTAGGAGCAATCCTAATATCTCCCAACGATGTTGGAACTCCCATTGCAATTAAGCTCAAATTTCCATGCACTAACAATATGGCAGAATATGAAGCATGCATCGCAGGTCTACAAGCCGCACTCACTATTTCGGTTCAAAGAATAGAGGTGTATGGAGATTCGCTGTTGATCATCAATCAAATTCAGGGATTATGAAAGCTCAAAGATGAAAAGCTAATCCCATACAATGAGTTCCTTGTGAAATTAGTCAAAGAGTACAAGCATATCGAATTCCACCACATTTACAAGAACAAAAATTATTGTGCCAATGCACTGGCTGTCCTAGCTTCTTGGTTATCAGTACTAGATGGATCTACAGTTTGACCGATCGAAGTCGTTCAACAAGATGATCCCACATACTGTCTTCAGATAGGGATATCAGCAGAATTCCCAGACGGATAACCCTGGTTCTCAGATATCAGGACATTCGTCGAAGACTAAGAATTCCCAAAAGAAGCTTTAACAAAAGAACGGAGATATATCAGAAAAATAGTCTGTCAGTTTGTAATCATTGGAGGAATCCTCTTTAAACGATCCTATGATGGAACACTATTGAGATGTGTCGACAAAAAAAGAGGCAAGAAGTCTTCTTGAAAAGGTATACGCCGGAGTATGTGGTCTCCACATGAATGGGAACATGCTAGCCAAGAAAATCCTTAGGAATGGCTACTATTGGACAACCATGGAGTCCAATAGCGTCAAGTTTGTGTGAAAATGTCATTAATGTCAAATCCATAGCAATCTGATACATTCTCCACCATCGGTACTCCACACTCTTAGATCATTAAGTCCGACATCATCAAATGGTCATTGCTTCATCATTGTTGCAATTGACTACTTCACAAAATGGGTGGAAGCATTCTCCTGCAAAAGCATTAAGGCTAGACCCACCGCGAGGTTTATACAAAGGCATATCATATGCATATATGGAGTACCACATGAGATCATCTCAGATAATGGGACTAACTTTGTCAGTTCAAAAGTCTCCCAACTACTTCTAAGCTACAAAATACAACATCATAATTCTTCACCACATAGGCCACAAACAAACGGGACAGTAGAAGCTGCTAACAAAACTCGGGTAAGAATTTTCAAGAAGATGGCTATCACTTATAAGGATTAGAGCGAAAAACTGCCTTTCGCACTCTGGGGGTATCGAACATCGATACATACTCCTTCAGGGGAACCTCTTTTCTTGTTAGTATACGGATTGAAAGCAGTACTCCCAGTTGAAGTAGAAATCCCAACTATGAGGATACTGAAAGAAGGACAGATTCCTGAAGAAGATTGGATCCGAGATAGGGTGGAAGAGCTAAATTTCATCGATGAAAAGAGATTAAAAGCAGTTTGTCACTCTCAAGCCTATCAGCAGAGAATCATCTAAAGCTTCAACAAGAAGGTACGTTTGAGAATGTTCAAACATGAAAACCTTGTACTCAAAGTAGTCCGTCCAGTCTTGCGCAAAGACCCCAGGGGAAAGTTCAGCCGAACTGGGAAGGACCGTACATCATCAAAATGATTCTTCAAGGATGGCAATATACCTAATGGATCTAGATGGAATGGACATACAGGGACCTATAAATTCCGATCAACTCAAGATATACTACGCATAGGTAAGTCACTCGAACTTCTAAACTAGAGGCAGATGAAACATAAGAGATTAAAAAAGAGAGGCCATTTTTGTTGAATCGAAAAAATAAAAAAAAGTGTGGAACCAGAAAATGAAACAATCACTACCACTAGAAGCTAAGTTCGAGCCTAAGCCTTTTCTTTCAAAAGTCAGAAAAATCTCCCTACCAACAAAAAGGAAAATCTTACTCCCTAAAAGCTAGGGGCAAGATATCAAAGCCAGATAACATATTCGCGCCGGACATCAAGGGGCAGATGCTGCAACAAAAACTTGTTTCCAATCAAGGGGCAAGTAATAAAAAATATCCCTAAATAAAAAACAGGGATACATAAAAAATTGAAACATCCCTCAATCAAAAATAGGGATAAGAAAAACAGAAAAGTGTCTCTCATAAAAAAGTAGAGACAAACACAAATAGGGAAAAAACCTAGAAAAGGAAAAAGAATGAATTTAGTGCCTTGATCCTTCTTTCTAGCCAATCCTAAACCTCACTACAATCTAAATCAAAGTCCTCTCTGAGTCTCGAAGGCAACAAAAACCCTTTGTAGAGAACAAGAGTGATGAACTTCAAAAAATGAAGAAGATAAAAACAAAAATCGTAGTGAGAAAAATCAAGACTTGGAAAAACTTGATCATCTTTTGTAGGTTCCCACATCTCCAAAGAAGATTCATCCCATTGCAAGAATCTGGTCAAAGCATCCAAACTTGCAAGCAACGGGCAGGACAGACCTCACTCATCAGAAGTGGTAAAGTCAGAACCTCCATCTCCGTCCAAGGGCTCGATAGTCTCAAAAGATGTCCAACGAGATAATTTAAAATGCAACAAGGAAGCATTTCGCGTCGTTCCAAACTAATGAAATTCCTATCCTCATAAGCGGTCGACAGAAGTCTTTGGACATGTTATCTTCCTTAATCATCATTGCTAAGATCCGCATTTTATCGTGCTTAGTCAATGTCTTCAAAAATCTTCAAAAACCCATAAAAAGAGTTTTGTTTTCAAAACCTTATTTTTTAGGAGTCTATGATGAAAGCTCTAGGACACTGGGATGGTACTCCGTACTACTCAAGTTAGACGACTGAGGATATTCCCAGAAAATAAGTGTCATTTCATTTCATCATACATCAACATATAGAATCTCAAAATATGTGCATACATCAAATAGAGTATCAACATATAGAAGTTCAAAAGCATATATGCGTGCATACATTCACATATAGAATCTAAAAATATATGTACATACATTAAATGAGTTCAAATATGCAGGAAACATAAACAATTCAAAAAGGAGAAGCAAAACTCCATCCTAGCATATCATAGCGACGCCGACGACGAGTCAGAGGTGACGTACTAGATGTGGAAGCCTACTCACTTGTCTGCAAATCACAAAAGCAGACAGTCAATCAAATAAGCAATACAAAATGCAAAAGGGAAGCAGTTTTTAATCAAGAAAAACTCACATCAGGGTCGATATCAAAATCCTCAAGGATCCCCTCTAAGACGTTCGATCTCAGCTCTGTCGCCATCCTAAGATAACTCACGCCAAATGACTTCTTCCCGCAATTCACCCAGCTCAGGAACCACACCCTCAATATATTGGCACTGACTGGATACCATCCAAAGGGCTTCCTCCATAGGCTCACGTGCCATCTGCACAAGATAAAATAAGTTGGTTTCATCTTATAAAGCGAAATAATAAAGCAAGAGAAGGATAAATAACTTACATAGGGAAAGTCATCATTCAGAGGAAGCCCGAACACCGCCTCATCAGCAGGTCTGCTAATATGCACGTGGTAGGGATCTCTATCCGGGATATACACATAAAAATCCTAAGGAAAGGGAGGCAGATACAAACCTTCTCTCAGCCTGTAATCATGCAGGCCAGGCTACCTCACAAGGTTCGACAGCCTAACTCATCGTACCGCCTGAAAAATTAAAGGAGCAAGTCAAAACAAATGCATATGAGGAAAGCATGTTCTAAAGCAAAAACAGAACTCACGGTCGTTTACGATTCGCCTTAGCTCTGACAAATGTGACATTTAACCCCCGACCCTGCAGAGGACACAACAAAGGAAATGTCACACTCCTCCACCAAGTCAAATATGCCTCCCGCGTACCTATAGCATATAGATCATCTATGGGAAACTGATTCACTTCATTCTCAATATCAGTATGAGGCATTTGAAGAAGCCCACCAAAGTACCAAGCAATATAATTCGGTCCCTTCAAAAGGTACCGAGTCTGTGAAAGCGCCTGCATCTCCAGGAAAACCTCTTCCTCTATCTGAGGAGAATTGGCCCAAGGCTCTGTGTGTGTCTGGCAAATCAAAGTAAACATAAAGCAAATTGCCAATACAAATAAAAAATGCGAAGGACAAAACAAAAAAGTTTACCCCATCAATGGTACACCATTTTAAATCCCTGCGGAAAGAATCAAGGTTACTCATCTTCACACAGGTCTGTGCAGTAGTCAACAACGACCTATTCCACCGATCTATCCAGGGAAATAGGGGAGGACCATTCTCATTCAAAATGCGGTTGCCTATGGTCAAATACTCGTAGCACCAGTACTACATCAAAGAGAAAAAAAATCTGAGTTAAGGCTAGCATTCAACAATCAAAATCAAAAGCAAAGATCGGGATCATACCACCAAGATTGGCCAATAGACACCAATGGTCTGGTACGTAACCCGAGACACCCGAAAAAAGGTAAGGTATAAAAAGGATAGCATCGCACTTCCCCAGTTAATATCGGAGAAGCGCGTCAAATCCTCAACCGCTTTCACATGGCCCGCCTTAATCTTAGTATTTCCCGAGGTAAACATCACTTGCGCCATCAAATAAGTAAGAAACACTCGGAGGATATAAGCATTATTAGAGCGAGGCAGAGGTAGGTTATTAGGAATCACACCTGAGTACTTACGCCAGAGCTTTCCCATATTGATAAAATTGTTCCTATCCAACAACTCATCAGTAAAGAGTGGACCAAAAAACACTCTCAGAGACTCCCTGGTATAGTCATGCTTCCAAGGGAATCAGTTTTCATATCCAATTAGAATCCCGGTAATCATGTAGAAATCTATGGGAGTGATGCCAAACTGACCCTCAGGTAAGTGGAAAGTATTGGTCGCATCGACCCATCTCTCCAGTAGAGTAATCGTCAAGACATTGTCATTACGCTGATGAAGCGACTCTATAAAAGGGACTAACCCAGAAGTTGACATCCAGGTCGAAATGTTCGGGTTCCCTCAAATGGCCACCCACCAATCATAAATATGCTTGGGAGATCCTCTACATTTATAGAATTCGGCCTCATTCAACAAAAAAACAAAAGTATATACAGAGAATACTAAGTTTTCTATGTTTCATAGCATGCGCAGGTTATACAAAAAAGCAAGCAATCAATATAAGCAAAGACAAAGAATGAGGAAGAACAACCTACCTCAAGTCTGCTTGTGTGAATCCTAAGATGGTCATCTACCTTCTTCAGCAAACTGTAATCCTTATTCGTGTGATCCCCGCCGTACCAGAAGTTCGCATCAGGGTTCGCAAAGGTTCCCGCTTCAGGTCACCTCTAACCATTTTCGACCATTCCGGATCTAACCGTGAGCTTCATTCTCCGATTCGGAACACCGTTGATGGGTTTTTAAGTTATTTCATGAGAATTTTTTCAAAGAAAACTAAGTTTTTTCAAAAAGCCTATGACTTTTACCCTACTTAGGGTCACCTTAAACCATTTTGACCGCTCCGATCTAGAACACTTATTTAAATGCTTTATAGTTATTTCTCAAAACTTTGTTAAAAAAACTAACTTTTTAAGGTTTATGGCTTTAAACATGTACAATGTACCTCCTTGGAACTGCTTTAGTCATACAAAAACCATCTAAAGATTCCAAAAAACTAGGGACTTCAGTACAGAAAATACCTGAACCTTCAAAATAGTAGACTTGAAACAAAAAAGGGACCACTACACATCAAAAGCAATCTCAACCCAAACTGAGAACCAAAAGCAAAGTCTCAACCTAAACTGAGACCCAACACTCAAAAAAGATCTTGAAATAAAAAATCAAGGTTTAAGCCCAGTTCTTGCAGCAAAAACCAAGAACCAACAATTACCCACCTTCAAAATACTCAACACAAATTCAGGAAGGACACACAAGGGTTCCAAAAAATCCATCATTTTTTATTGAGTTTAAAGTAATAAGCGGGATACATTGAACATTAAAAAGCAGGAAAATACAGGAATCTTAAATCCTAAACTAACGAGGATTTCCTTATCTCTCGCAGGTGATCTACCAGTCAACATCAAAATCGTCATCGGATAACACGTCAGTAAAAACTGTGAAAATATTACGCCAGCGAGCATATTCCCAGAATCTGGGAGGAACTTCATAGGCACGATACATACATCGTCCATTTTCCTCAGAAGGAGTCCTCTGAATCCAAGCTTTAGCAGTCGCAACAATAATGCTAATCGAAAAAGGGCTAGCGCCAAAAAAGAAGCTAGTCAAGTCGAGCTCGTCTTGCATATACCCACACTGACGCATTATCAAGCAGGGACAATAAAAAGTGTGTTTGGTCATGTCATGATAGAAACCACATTATGCCTCTCCATCTTTGAAAAGGACAAGTAAACCTAGAGATGGCTCAAACACCATTGAACATCACTACTATTCAGAGTGTTTAAACGATGCAACACCTCTATGGGGACCCATGGAAGAAGAATACGACGACAGAACGTATTCACCAAATTAACGATGCGACCCTTCGAAGGAAGAGTGGGAGTAATCATGCGCAAATGCTCAACAAGATAAATCTCAATAAAGATACCCTACATCAATAAGGGACTTTCTATTCAGAAGAAATCAAATGTAAAGGTTTGAAACTTACAAAAAGTATTGTCGGGCTGCCTCTAAAGTGGCCCTCCTCGTGAAAAGAATCCAGTCAGTCAAATGTTTCTCTAAGTTTGGTAGGAATCAAAGTCTTACCATCACCAGCACCCAAGAATTCTAAAATAATGGACATACCAAAACAATGTCTGTCCTGACGTAGCAACAAAAAGCCCATCAAGCATAAGCAAATTGCATAATTTCGAAAAATAGGATCAGCATGAGCATGAAAACTCCTCGCCAAATTACCTATATGAACTCCATCGCTATAATAGACCTGCCTCAGGGAATAGCGATCTTCATTGGAACCCATAAAAGCGTTGAATTCAGCTCGGGTAACACCATAAGGGAGCGGTTCGATCAGAGGACCATCTGAATGAATATTCAAGATCTTGTTGTATCCTCGATCGTAGGACAATGGGTGTTGAATGGGTTTTGTCACGAAATTGACAAAGGGTGAGATTGTAAGGTCCATAAGTTCCCTCATGGATTTTGTCAATTTGCGTGTCAAATCAAACTTAATATAGCCAATGAGAGTTTGCAAGTTGTCTCTACATTTTTAACCAATGAAGACTTATAGTGAAGGAGAGAAGACTTGTGCAAAGCTCAA
>MVGT01003971.1:101505-114844 GCA_002174775.1 Macleaya cordata | reverse complement strand
TAAAAAAAAAAACTTTAAAATTAAAAAGATAAATAGATAACTGTATAGGTTATACTAATGTGTATGCACATACAACGAATTATGTGTATATAATGGAAAGATTTATAAAATTACTCTTTAATGCATCACCCAATACATATATATAGTATATATACACAATTTGATAAAGTTTAATTAGTCAAAATTAAGGTTAAAATCGTGGATACCTTCGGTACCAATCCAAATCATGTTCCGGGCATTGATTTGTGATCATTTAGTATCCGAATTTCGCGCGTAAGTAGTCAAAATTTAATAACTTTTCGAGATCTATCCATTCGTACGGTTCGATTATTCAAATTACCCTGCGATCGAAAACTCATTTATTTAATTTTAAGTTTAATTATTTAAATACTAAGCTTAATTATTTTAATAATTAATTGGTTTCACGGTCAAATCGTTGGATTAGACTCTAATTGACTCGGAATGACATTGACTGGTCAACTAAATTATTTTGGGTCGTTACATTCTCCCCTCCTTATAAGAAATTTCGTCCTCAAAATTTAGCATACGTCAATCATCAAGTAGCCTTGAGTAGTTAAAATAAATACTCATTACTTTCTTTACTCCGCTATGTTTACATCACTAAATCTGCAAAGTAGTTTTACTATGCCATTCAATTTGTTCCTCAAAACATTTTACTTCTATCTCTAATTTCTGCTAATAAGGCAATACAATCAACCTCATGGTCAGATTACAATTCAAGTTCCTCTCCTTGTAAATATCATCACAATATTTTAACTCAGAAACTAAAATTCTAGAAAATCCATATATCCTCAAGTGATACAGAGCTTTTCATTTAGATAGTCCTTATACGCCTTACTCTGTACAAGTGATGATGTAATAATTCCGTACATATAGCTCCTCTTCCATATTCTATTATATAATCACCGAGTGAGTCAACACATCATCTTTCCTTCTATTCAATATACTAACCACAACGTTGACTCTTTTCAGATAGAGTACAAATAAGATCACAATCTTAATAACCTCAAAATTTCATTCATCTAAGCTCTTCAAATTTAAATCTTTCAAAAGGTAGGTACCTAATATCTTAAGACCATGGTATAAATCAAATTTCTCCTCAAATTAGTAATGACTATCTATCCTCAATGGAAAAACTATGGTTACTATCTCCAAATTCTGTATAGAATGGTTTTACACATACAACAATAAATATATCAAATTATTTTCTAGCACTATCAACTTATTTCTCACACTGCCGTAATAGTCATCAATTGATATAACAATTCCATCAATTTAGTCTAAGAAACCAACCTCATTGACTACAACTTCTCTAAGCTAAATCAACTACAATCTAGGTCTTAGGTAGATAACTTAAAATGTAATAATACAAGATTATCTGCTCTTAGGATTTTACCATAACAGAGTAACATAAAATATGTCTTGAAAATTCCATCCATTAATTCCATAATGTACTTGAAATGTTACTCTCCTATTTTCTTCAATAATGGTGCCCAAATCATAAGTTACATCTTCAAAATATTAGGCAACTAATAATTCATCAAATACAATGTCAATCTCCAATAACAAGTATATACTATTGGTTGTCACCAATGAATAATACAACTCTAAATACATAATTCTTCAACTTCATAATCTTTAATATATAATTCTACTCAATCTCCACAAGAGTAGGTATCAATATAGATAGGGGTGGTTAATCAATCTATCAATAATCATCCAAATCAGCATCATCCCCATATCTCCTATTCAATAAATTTTCAAATCCTCCTTATATCCTAATAATATGGACAAGTATATCCAAATATCTAATACTACAAGAGTTATCTAAAATTAAGAATTCTAATCTATAATCTAAACTAGAACAAATAATACCTATCACAGAAAAAACATACACTCACCAACATATAATAAATACACATATAAAAATCAATAAAGTAATAATAAGTATTTTAATCTTGATGTCTTTTAATCTTGAAATTTTTTATCTTTGATGTCTTTTATTTGCCTCCCAACTTGAATCTAATATTGGTGCTCCCATATAAGATCTAATACTCGAGCTCCCATTAAAGATCTACTAGTGGCGCTCTGATACCATGTCTGTAACGCCCCAATTTGGAAACTCAAATCTCTAGAAGATTTTGAGTCGCATCTCGAGGCGTTAGGCTTACTACACGAGGTGACTAATTAGTACTAAAACAAACCTAAATAAAGGTTTATGAACCTACATCAGAGTTAAGCTAATCTAGTTCGTCAGATTAACACATACAACGAATTATGTGTATATAATGGAAAGATTTATAAAATTACTCTTTAATACATCACCCAATAAATATATATAGTATATATACACAATTTGATAAAGTTTAATTAGTCAAAATCAAGGTCAAAATCGCGGGTACCTTCGGTACCAATCCAAATCGTGTTCCGGGCATTGATTTGGGATCATTTAGTATCCGATTTTCGCGCGTGAGTAGTCGAAATTTAATAAATTTTCGAGATCTATCCATTCGTACGTTTCGATTATTCAAATTACCCTCTGATCGAAAACTCATTTATTTAATTTTAAGTTTAATTATTTAAACACTAAGCTTAATTATTTTAATAATTAATTGGTTTCACGGTCAAATCGTTGGATTAGACTCTAATTGACTCGGAATGACATTGACTGGTCAACTAAATTATTTTGGGTCGTTACAGATATTGTGTACCATGAAAATATAAATGATAGCCAACATTCAATATATTAACCACAATATAAGTTGCATGGAAACTTTAAATTGAATGAAACATATATCCATGTTCAAATAATGAACTAATAAAAAATAAAAATAAAGAAAAAAAAGCATATGCTTAGTTATAATTGCATGCAAATACTAGGTTTCTAATCCTGATAGTTCATTTGGAAAATAGTTACTTACGTTAAAAATTACTTCTTATATATGTATAGATCATGGATTCTTCTCAATGTGTTTTGCTCCATCTAGCCCAGTATCCCTTTGATGATCCAAAAGGATGTTGTTGTTTTAACTCTAAATAATAATTNGTATATATACACAATTTGATAAAGTTTAATTAGTCAAAATCAAGGTCAAAATCGCGGGTACCTTCGGTACCAATCCAAATCGTGTTCCGGGCATTGATTTGGGATCATTTAGTATCCGATTTTCGCGCGTGAGTAGTCGAAATTTAATAAATTTTCGAGATCTATCCATTCGTACGTTTCGATTATTCAAATTACCCTCTGATCGAAAACTCATTTATTTAATTTTAAGTTTAATTATTTAAACACTAAGCTTAATTATTTTAATAATTAATTGGTTTCACGGTCAAATCGTTGGATTAGACTCTAATTGACTCGGAATGACATTGACTGGTCAACTAAATTATTTTGGGTCGTTACAGATATTGTGTACCATGAAAATATAAATGATAGCCAACATTCAATATATTAACCACAATATAAGTTGCATGGAAACTTTAAATTGAATGAAACATATATCCATGTTCAAATAATGAACTAATAAAAAATAAAAATAAAGAAAAAAAAGCATATGCTTAGTTATAATTGCATGCAAATACTAGGTTTCTAATCCTGATAGTTCATTTGGAAAATAGTTACTTACGTTAAAAATTACTTCTTATATATGTATAGATCATGGATTCTTCTCAATGTGTTTTGCTCCATCTAGCCCAGTATCCCTTTGATGATCCAAAAGGATGTTGTTGTTTTAACTCTAAATAATAATTGTAACATCAAGAAAGCCCAATTCCTACTTGTGATATCCTTTATAATGAAAATAAATAGTTGGGACAATAGAGTACCAAATTAAACCGTAGGTTTTAAGTTTTAAACAAAATCATTATTATAAATTTTGAGATCATGGCTAGAGTTTGAATGTACCAAATTGAACCAATGGCTAGTTTGGTATTGTTGTAGCTTTTAACTATAGTACTTAGAAGGCACCGTTTGAAAAACAATAATTTCTTCTCAAAACTATTGTAAAAACCTAACAACTTTTAGAATGAGCATTTCTATTTCACATTACCAAACACTTTTGTAGGCAAAATTATTAGAAGAAGAAAGAAAGGTACTATAGTGGTTCCAAAAATAACTTACGAAGGGCTACAAGAGTCTAATAGGATTTGTATATGAATATTTAATATAAATCTCATATGAGGTATATTAATAGTGAATTAAAAAAAGTATGTTCCCAACTATCAAACAAAGACTTATTATTGATACCAAACATGGGGTTGTTTATTCAATAAATGATACAAATAACAGAGAAACCAAAAAAGTCATTTTATAATATGGACAATCTGAAAAAACAACAAGTTGATTTACTTCTAACAATTATATATTAACCACATTTTGTACAAAGAGCTAACTTTACAATCACATTAGAGTAATAGTAGTAGCCCAGTCAACATTTGTACAAAGAGCTAATTTCACAATCACATTTGCTTCATCAATTCTTTACCCTAAAAGAGAGAATGGAATTGAATTGATTATATATTGTTTCATATCTACCTTAATAATGGGGTATCCTATTATATATAAAACCTAATAAATTAACTCTAGTATCAAACAAATAATACTGATCTGGTTGCTACTTAATAAGGTTACTACCCATTGTTTACACAATTGAACTTGAAGCCGGACATGATTTCAGTAAAGTGATCCCAAGTAATCGGGTCTGATTATTTTTTTTTAATCAGTCCCCCAACAACTTTACCACTAGTTATACCTACTCCTTCATTTTATTAATATGGATATCATGCTAAAAAGTGTTGTGAGTTTCCAACACTGCAGGTTTTAAGTTTCAAACAAAATTCTTATTATAAATTTCAGATCATGACTAGAGTTTGAATGTACCAAATTAAACCATTTTAAAAAAAAAAATGTACCAAATTGAACCAAGAGTCTAATAGGATTTGTATATGAATATTTAATATAAATCTCATATAAAGTATATTAATAGTGAGTTAAAAAATGTATGTTCCCAACTATCAAACAAAGACTTATTATTGATACCAAACATGGGGTTGTTTATTCAATAAATGATACAAATAATAGAGAAACCAAAAACATCATTTTATAATATGGACAATCTGAAAAAGCAACCAAGTTGATTTACTTTTGAGAATTATATATTAATCACATACGTTATTTATTCATCATATAACATGAAATTTGGTTTAAAAAATTAGCAGCAGAAATTTACAAATTAACAGAACAATTGAACCCTAAATAATTCTAACAAAACTCCATTTAATAAATTAGACAAAATTAAATCTAATGAATCAACAAACCCTAATGGAAAGAGAAAGAGAGATCAAGATAGAGAAGTTGTGTACCTTCCTTAACGTAGATGCAGATTTGTTTATTTAGGGCAACTTAAGAGAATTTTGGTGTGGTGATGCGATGCTTTTGGATGTTGTTAGGGCAGTAAGAGAGAATATAAAGGAAGAGAAGAAGAAGAGTTTAACAGTGAGATGAAGAGTTAGAAGACGAGTTTGAGAAGAAGACATCCTTTAAAGAGAGGAAGAGTTTGAGTGGAAGAGAGAAACATAGAGTTTTGAGAATGAAAGGGATCGATCATCTCGGGTTCCTAAAGGGTATCAATTGTCATTTAAGTAAAAAAATGAAGGTTTTATAGGTACTATGAAAGTATACGTTTCTGGAATGCGGTACTTCTATTTTAAGCGGCTTTTAGAAGCAACCTCCTAGCTGCTTTTAAAAGCTGATGTCAAAAGGCTATTGCTTTAAAAATAAGCAGTTCAAAATTTTTTTACCAAACACTTTTGTAACCAATTTTTTTTAAAAAGCACTTTTCACCTCCAACAACGCAATACCAAACGGGGCCTATACAGTTACTAATTTTCGACCCGTAACACTTTATAACCATTACAAGTGATTGTATCAAATATTATGGTTGCCTGCTTGTAACGGATAAAAATTCTTACAAAATCAAAGTCTTGTAACGGTAATGAACCGTTACTAGTTCAAAGTATTGTAACGGTAGGTAATCATTACGATGGTTTAGGGTTGTAACGGACATCAACCGTTACGGTTTTACGTCATTCGTTACAGATACCATGCTATCAGACACTTAAGGGATGCTTTTCAACTGTTACTATTGTTCTTCAGTAACGGTTTAAAAGCGTTACTGGAAATTTGGCACGCTAGAATTAGTAACAGTTTCTAACCGTTACGGTGGGGCTCTGTAACATGCTATGAATGTTACAAAATGGCTATTTTGGCCTAGTGTAGGTAGCAAGTTTTCATGTTTGGAGTAGGTTTAGGACTCTTTTATTAAGAGTTATAAATATAAGATGCTCCTAGTACGAAAATTAGAGGTTGTTTTTGAATAATAATTGGAACATAAGGGTTGAGAGAGAAGAAGAGATCAACAACTAGGGAGAAGAAACCCTAGACTGTAAAGTTGAAGAATATAAAAGATCCTACAACCCTTGTAGCCTCTCCCAATAGAGTAGTATTTCTTATAACTATACAAAGGCATTTTAAATCTAATTTAGAATTGTTTTGCATGCTAAAATCATAACTATATTTGTATTAGTGTTTATATATATGATGTGATCACGTAATACCAGTTTTATGTGTATATATACCTGACGAACCAATGCTACATCAGTTATCTACTTAATACAGCAGTTACATGGTGTTTATGCATGTTGTTTTCAAGTTTACATCAGACGTAGGGTTTATATATATGTTGTAATCAATATACAATAGATATATGGCTTATATGTTGGTTGAAATCATGAATACACCTGATCTAGGACTTTATATGCATGTTGTAATCAAGTATTATAGAGTTGAAATACATGTTGTTACAATAGTTGTATCATTTATACTTATTGTATTTAAGTTTACACTAGTTTTACGCTTAATATGCATGTTGAAATCGATCTTATGGTTGTTATGGATTATGGGACTATGCTGAAATCATATTGAAACTAATATATCCATGCTGGAATTATATTTAAAGTAATGAATCAATGCTGGAAAATAGGAATATACCTATCTTAGGATAAAATATGTGCTGAACTCAAATCTATAACCAATTAATGTCATATTTATTTATTTGAAATAGTTCTACACATATTCTAGTATAACTACGTGCTGAAAACCGATCATGTGTGTGCTATGGGATCCATATATGTGATGGAGTTAATATATCGGTTATTTATAATAATAGTTTGTCAATTCGTAGATGATAGTGCAAATTACTTAGTTGACCTTGGGTTTACTGAATATATTAATGTGGTGTGTTGTGACTATAATGTTTGAATGTAGTCTAAATTGTTATGCAAGTATAAAGGAAAGATGAATAATAGCAATGACTAGTGGATTATCAACTTAAAGATATTGGTTGAATCAGTTTTAAACAACTTCTTATAATGATGTGAATATAGTATTTGGTGGTTGGCTCGTTCTTCTCTGTTTGCATTTTATGCGATGACTGAGGTGTCGTATTCGAAATTTATGGAGGTATACCCCAGCCGAGGCGAGTTACTTGTTTATTGACAGAGAAGAGTCGATGTTAACATAAGTTAACCTAATGCATAATTGGTTAATTTTGTGGACTACCAAATTGAAAAAAAAAAGATATGAAGAGTACATTGAGTAAACTATTGGAGGGCGAAACCAACTTAATTTAATTGAAGTACATACCTACTTCAGTTGTTAGATGTAGGGATATACATTATGTTTGTTGGGAGAATGTGTAAATTGGTTAAATGTGCACTGAAGTTGAAAAGTGATATACACACCTTGTTGTGAGTGTTCTTGTGAACTACGTTATGCTTGATCCCTATCTGGGTACGTAGGCAGCCGCGATGCGGTTCAGCATAAAAATATAACAAACTTATTTTTGTTGTTGTTGGTGTTGATGAATGTCAACGTTTGCGCTTCTTTATTGTATAGCTAGTGTGATGTTTATTGAAATTTTATGAGTTATAGTTTATTTGGACTTTGTTTTAGGTCGAAAGTTATAGGTTTGGTTGTAAAGTATCGAGTTATGAGCTTAGACTCGGGTTTAAATAATAATTAGAATTTGGGGCGTTACAACCTTACTATTTATGTTTAAGGGCAAGTCTAGTGGGATGCCTAAATCCCCAAATCTAGATGGGATTCGATTAAAATAGGGATCCCTGGTGGAGAGGTGATCCATTGAGCGTTGTGTAATAACGTTGACCAATGAGCACCACTTAACCATTAAACGTTGCGTCCAACAATTGAGCGAAAAAAATATTCTTTTTTAATACTTAAATAATAAGAAAGTTGTTAGAGCAGGGCCAATGGTATACCCTTAACTTCTCAAAATATTAGGTGGGTAAAGGGTATAAGGGCATGGCAGGGCCAATAGAGTTGAAGGAAATCTCGCAGAAGATTTTCACAATCCCTGTTTTTTAGGAATTTTTTGAACTTCTCGCGTAACACTTCTGCGATACTCTTTTTCTTCTTTTTTTTTTCATCGCGGAAGATTTCTGCTCCTAATTTTTTGAATTTTTTTAAAGATTGATTTCTCTTGTCGCAGAACTCTTTCGAGTAGGGAAACTCTTGCGCGAGTACCCCTAAACCCTTATAGCATGTTTGGATTGCAGGAATGGAATCACATTCTGAGGAATATGATTCCAAGCTTGTGTTTGGTTCGCAGAATCAGGCTGGAATCACATTCCCGGGAATGTGAGATTCCCTCATTTAAGGAGAATAGCAATCCCATGTGGGGAGGTGGAATTGCCATTCCCATACCCCCGGAATAATCATGATATTTTTTTGAAGACAATCATACCCTTACATATTTCACTATTTACAAATAAAAATCCCAAACCATATTTAGACACTTCAACCTCTTTTTTTTCTTTTTCCTAATCGTGACTTCTTTTTAAAAGAGAGAAAAATAAGTAAAATAAGAGAATAAGAGGAGAATAAGATCAACGGATTTCCATTTGAGACATTCAACGAGTATGAGTTTCAATCTAACTCTATGCTTAAAAGGGTAAATAAGCTAATGAGTATATATGAGTTATGGAAAATATGAATTGATTTTTCGTTTCCATGCTTGTCATGAAAAATATAATATAATTTTTTGTTTCCATGCTTATTTTTAATAGTATACATTTGGAAGTAGCATAAGAGGAAAATTAGCCTTTTTTCGGATTCCTATTCCTGCATGAACCAAACACTAGAATATGAATGTGACAAGAATCATATTCCTATTCCTGGTTGAACCAAACATAAAATAAAGGAATGTCATTCCCAGGAATAGTATTCCCGGAATGTGATTCCATTCCCGCGATCCAAATATAGCATTAGTGCAACCTCAAACTAAGGGCTAAATTGCGGGGTTCTGATACACAAGGGATTCCTATCGCCCTGCCCTTACTCTCACTTTTTCCTATTTTTTTTCATTAAAAAAGCAACCACTCTCTTTTTTTCTCTCTTTTCTCTCTCCTTAATCTCTACTCCAAAGGTTAAGGGATTCATTTTAGGGATTCCCACTAGACTATGCTAAGACCACTAACTTCTACCAATCGAATAGTGGGGTTTTCTTGACGCACGTTTAGTGTGGGTCTACATAATCTTACTCATCCATCAACAGTCTACACTATAGAGAGGCCCCACCTATGACCTGCCCCTTCATATGTCTCTCTCACTCCCCACACTCAAATTATTCCTCTCGGTCTCTTCATCCAAAGCACCTCTTCTCTCTCTGTTTTTTTTCTCTCTCAACAGCTTTAGAATAACCACCCTTGTTAAGATCACAGAGCAGAGCAGGTACGCTGTGCGCACAAGCACTCTCTCTCTCTCTCTCTATTGTTTTTAAAGCCTTGGGTTTGAATTAGAAAACCCTCCTTCCATAGTTTGAATTGAACCCCCTTTTGGGAGGGTATGAATGTGCCGATGTTTTTGTTAATCTGCTACTTGGGATTTCTTCATTTTGGAATAATTGTTGTTAGTTTTTTGTTTTTTGTTTTTCATTATTACAAAACCCTTAATGAATTGAGGCCTTCTTAATGTTTTTGAAGCACTATATTAGGCCTTCTCTGTCTCTCTCGCTCACACACACAAGCAAACAAGCATATTTTGCAGGTTAATATTTGAATTGCTAATGTTGAATGGTGCATAAGTTGGGTGGAATTGACCTTTAATCTTGAAGAAACATTAGGTTTTCAAGTGGGTTTTTTTTTGAAAGCTAAAACTTCTAAAATGAATGATACTATTTGAGGAAATTTTTGTTCTTGTTTCTTTAAGAGATTAAGAATCAAGAAAATGGGTGAGAGAACTTGTTTTATATATTTGTAGGGATACATACATTTTCAGGATTTAATGCAGAAATTGTTGCCAATCACAATGGGAGACGGGTATCGCCGGTCGTGCTGATTATGGAATCAATTTTAACCAAGCTCTAGTGGCTGTCGATAACTCTTTAACAGCATTCTTGAGGTAATAAAACTTTAAGAAAATTTAAGATTACTCAAATCTTAGCTTGCTGTCTTGATGTCTTTTCGGGCTCTTTTTTTACCTCTTATTGGTTTTAGTCCAACTAATTACATTATGAGTTAACTTTCGTAGAAATGTTTAATAGAAGCACACATGTAGTTCAATTACTTCATAAATTCTGCCAAGAACAAAAACTAAATCAATGAAATAAACTGTTATAATAGAATGCACTAAAATAAATCCTCTTTCTAAATTTGGCATTCATTCTTCTATGAATAATTTATGACCTGTTTTTTTTCAAAGTTACGCTGCTACAAAGGATCTGGAGTTGAATTAGGACGGTAAAAAACTATGCGGAATCGAATTTGAATTCAGTTTATGTATTTGAACTTGAAACCTGTAATTATTGTTTATGACATATCTACCCATGTGAACTTTTTCTTCAAGTTTCTTACAACTTTAGGACGGTAAAAAGCTATGTGGAATCGAATTTGAAACAGTTCAGTTTATGTATTTGAATTTAAAACCTGTAATTATTGTTTATGACATATCTACTCTTGGGAACGATTTGATAAACTTTCTTGTAGAACAACTTGCATGTCATTCGTAGTACAGTTTTACACCATTTCAATATGAAACCTGAATATCTCTTTCATTTTTGTCAAAATTGCTGATATAATTATGTTTATACTTGTAACAAAAGAAAAAAAAAAAGAAAAAAAAAGAAAGAAAGAATATAACTCTATTTATTGGAGAACGACTTTTATCTTGCAATTCTCTAAAAGTTTACTCTGTCACAGTGAAGGTTTCATCAATTCAATTGGACAATTAACTTCTTTCATGTTCCATTTCTCGAATTGTAACTTGAAAGTTGTTCTACAATTGCAACTCTCAAGAAAAATTTAATAAACTAAGATGTTGTTAGTAAACTTTCTCCAAAACTGAAGCAATCTCGAGTTCAAAATAACTACTGTACAACTATGTTTTTATGTATTTCTGAACGGTCGCTTCTCTTTCATGCTGTAACTGTAAGTAACTATTCTTTCGAGCTCCCTAACACCCCTAACACATAGAACATATGATTGAATGAAGTGGCTGGCGTGGCGAGAAAAAGAAGTGGTTGGTCCCATGCACTTGTCATGGGAAATAGTTCCCTTCCAGATCTGGGTTAGGTTAGGTTACCTACCTGCCTTACGTGATCAAGCCCCAGAGCTCGAGTTCTACTTCTACCTAGATACATAGAGCTTGCCTTACCATCATTTCAGAGCCAAGGCCCCTTTTCTGATAGAGGGGAGGGGGAAAGAGATTTATTTTCAATAAGGCGTTGTTAGTAAACTTTCTCCAAAACTGATGCAATCTGAATAAAAAATAACAACTGTACAACTCTGTTTTTGAAGTATTTACTATTTATTGAGGATTCCAAATTTCTTTTTTAGCATTGTCTTTTTTTTACAATACTACAAGAGTCGACTAAAATCAAGAGTTATAATCTACAATCTAGGCTAGAACAAATAATACCTATCACTAAAAATATTTACAATCACATACACATACTATAAATACACATATAGAAAAATTAAAAAAATAATAATGAGTCTTTTAATCTTTATGTCTTTTAATCTTGAAGAGTTTTATCTTTAATGTCTTTTATTTACCTCCCAACTCGAATCTAATATTGGTGCTCCCATATAAGATCTAATACTGGCGCTCCCATTAAAGATCTACTAGTGGCGCTCTGATACTATGTCTGTAACGCCCCAATTTGAAACTCAAATCTCTAGGAGATTGAATCGCATCTCGAGGCGTTATGTTTACTACACAAAGTGATTAATTAGTACTAAAATAAACCTAAACAAAGGTTTATGAACCTAAATCAGAGTTAAACTAATCTAGTTCGCCAGAACTTTAATCACCTCTAAAAATGGTTAGGCCCAACGGAAAATTTGCCAGAGTTTCTCCTGTATTTTCATGGTTTGAAACCTGTCATAAACCTGTATAAGAGAAGATTTATCCATAAAAAGCATTTCTATATCAATTCCATTCATCCATATCATCTCATCATATCCAATCAACCATATTCTTCAATATAGAATACCTAGTCATCCACTAGGCTGGATCCAAACCATAATTCTAAAATGATCTCTCGCTTGATAAAATAATACATATATAAGATTTGTTAAGTGATACTAAATATACATAAGTGTGCTTGTTTTACATTATATAGTTCAAAAGAATATATATACAAAGCATGGAAAATAACTGTATCATAACTGAATAATAACAACACCTCAGGTATAATAAACCTGAGGTGGATACTCTCCCTATACCTGCCTCCTCAAATTACTTAACATCCAATCATCCACTGTCTCATCGATTTCCTGAGCAAAAAGCCCAGTGAGAACTTATAATACTAACAGGTAGTCACTAATATGAATTTAAGACAATGCAGTTTTAAAGAAAACCGAGAAATCATAATACAGTAATGTAAAAGCATTTGGTACATTTACTACAACATAAACCGATAACCATTCACTTACTCATACAAGTATAGAGAAACTAACAACATCTCACCATCATAATACTGCGTAGTGTAATCATCTTAGAGTGAAGAGGCTACGACTAGATGTTTCAGCTCCTAGTCAGTGAGTAGAATCGTGTTCCAACTTAACCGATGTGGAACCCCATCGTTAGTTCCTAATTTCTGACCGAGCGACTGATTTATCGGTTGGTGTGAGAAGCAAGATGGCTCATGATTTGGGTTCAGGTGGACCCTTGACCATAATTTACCGATGTAGCCGTTGTCGCGGTGGTCAGCCGTTTGACTCGTGCAGACATCTTAATGAT
>MVGT01003971.1:89820-100247 GCA_002174775.1 Macleaya cordata | reverse complement strand
TGTAGGCATTACAAGTCCATTTTCGGATCACCTAAAAATATATATTATAATACTATAAGTTTTAGTAGTAGAAAATACTTTTTCCTATAAAAACTAACATCCATGTACATGTTGTGATCTCCCATCTAATATTATTCCGGGGAAAGCCGGTAATATAATCTGGGGAAAGCCAGGTAATCGGGAGAAAGCCCGTAATATAATTTGGGGAAAGCCGGTAATAATCATAGCCGGGGGAAAGCGCAGCATAACATATACAGTATATATTCCGGGGAAAAGCCCGTACCTAGGGAATCACCAATACATACCCAACAACTGGGAACCTCCATCCTACACATCATCTTAAAACAACTACTTCTCTCAACAGATGGAAGGAAGTAAAATATATATATTATAAGAACCCCAAAATCCATTTGATTTTGGAAATATACCCATCCCTAAAGCTCGATAACGATTAAATCTCGATTCTTTTGAAAATATAGTTTATTTAACTATAAGTAAGAAAAGAATCATCTATATATTTATATCTGTATATAACTCATTCATATATATAATTATTAGAAATTTAGTTATTTTAAAAACAACTATTACTGTTTTACATCACTATGTAAAACTATACTTTTGGAGATTCATTTTCACATCAATAGGACATCACAATTAAATCATGCATGCTTTGCAAAATAATTGCTTTTGATTTACAAATCTAAACCCTATCAAAACCATTGAAAGTACTTTAATGGCTACAAGAAAGTATTTATAAGTTCCTACCTCAATTCCTGCGAGGCTAGCTCTTTATCGCTTTGTTCGCCTCCAATCAATGCATTGGTCCTAGTACAAACTCCCAACTGTAAATAACATATTCAATTCACTTTCAGAATTCTATACTATTCACTTTAATCTTATACAAATAATTTGGTAGTCTAAAAACCTAAATAGTCTCTACAAGGCCCAAATACCTTTAATAATTCTCTCTAAACATCTACAAACCCTTAATCCGTGAAAATACCTTATCAAATCAAATAAAGACTTTAGGATTCTAAACCCAAATTACTCCAAATATCCTCTTTCAACTCAAAATTCTTTAATTTGTATCAAACACCTTATAACATAAGGGTATTAGAAATCCATTTTAATAAAATCTACTCTTAAAATCTCAATATTGATGAACTCCAAAATAAGGGGTTTTCAAAATTCATTAATTTCTAGCAAAAGGGTTGGACCTAATTTTCTCAAAATCACAACCCAAATAATCTGAATTATAATAACTTTAAACTAATGTAATCAACTACATAACTACCTAGATGTACAACTCTTGTTGAATCTATCTCTAAGAAATCAACTATTCTATTATCTATAACCTAGAACACCTAATTAGTAATCTATCAAAATAAGGAGAATTTCACTAATTCAAATTTACTCAAATCAATTTCAACTAAAAAAATTATAAATTGAGGGTTTTAGAATTCTATTCAATTAAGTAAAATTAGCATGAACCCTAATTCCTCAAATTCGGTAAATTGAATATCTAAAAATCAATTTTCAACTAAATTAATTAACAACAATTAGTTCTGAAAATAAAAATCCTAATTTGGACTATTTTTAAGAAAATTATTAACTTCCTCTTTAGACCCTATTCAACTTAGAATCAGTAATCCAACTCAAACTCACTCGAACAAATTCAGCAAAAGGAATAATAAATTGAGGGTTTGGGATTATCAATTTTACCTCCAAGTCACCAATTTTTGGCTAGGATGAAGGATGGTCTTCATCTTCATCTTCATCTTCTTCCACTTTCTCTCTCTTTCTTCTTCTCCTTCTTCTCTCTCTCTCTTCCTTCCTTTCTTTCTTCTCTTTCTTCTTCCCTTTCTATTTCTCTGTTGTTTTTTTAAGTTCATACGGTGGAAAAAAATATTTTAATTAAACTTATTAAAGGATAAGTTATAAAGAAAAACTCTTTGGTATATGGACATACACATAGATTATGTGTATACACACATACAAAAATCTGTTTACAATGGATAAGTTTACAAGGAAACTTTTTAATACATCAAATACACGTATATATTGTACATATCTAAAAAGATTGGTCAAAATCGCTGTTTGCATTCGATCTTGGTCAAAATCGTGTTTCGGGCATCATATCGGCCTCATTCGGTGTTCAATTTTTGTGTGTGAGTAGTCGAAATTCAATAACTTTTCGAGATCTATCCATTCGTACGGATCGATTCTTCAAATTACCCTCCGATTGAAAACTCATTTATTTAATTTCAAGTTTAATTATTTTAATAATTAATTGGTTTCATAGTCAAAGCATTGGATTAAACTCTAATTGACTCGGATTGACATTGTCTGGTTAACTAAATTATTTTGGGTCGTTACATTTATATTCATAACTTCCATGGTACCTTGATATGTCTTGTGGACATGTGCAGGAAACAAGTTAAAGACATGTGTTCTTGTCTTTGCAAGGGGAATACTATGTGATAGAAGATATATCACATAGAGGGAGAGATTCTTATAGCACTCATCAAGGGGGAGAGTAAACTTATTCATTATTTATATTCATGACTTCCATGATACCTTGATGTGTCTTGTGGACATGTGCAGAAAACAAGTTAAAGACATCCCATAGAGTTTAATGTCTCTATTTGTTTGGGAGAGTTGTCTTTTATCTCTCATTGAGCTTATGAATGGATTTTGTCACGAAATTGACAAAGGGGGGAGATTGTAAGGTCCATAAGTCCCCTCATGGGTTTTGTCAATTTGCGTGTCAAATCGAACTCAATATGGTCAATAAGAGTTAGCAAGTTGTTTCTACATTTCTAATCGATGAAGACTTATAGTAAAGGAGAGAGGACTTGTGCAAAGCTCAATTTACTACCATTGGAAGATATCTTAAGATTGGAGAAGCTTTGACAAAGGGGGAGAGATATTATCTCTACTCTCATTAAATGCTCTAAACATTCTTCAAGGTATGTACTTAGTGTTTTATAATATTCCTTGACTTATTTTGTGAGCATTTGCAGGAAACATTGTGTTTTATACAATCCGTGTTTTAAGTTCTATTGAGTCATGTGTAAGAAAATACTAGTTGTAATAGGGAAGGTTCTTTATACTATTTTCTTATGTATGACTTTGTCACGAAAATGACAAAGGGGGAGATTGTTAGGTCCATGAGTTCACTCATGTCATATTTGTCGAATTTCGTGTCAAAGGTAAACTCAAGATGGTCAATGTAACTTGAGTTAGAGTTAGTGAGTCATTCGGTTCGTTGCGAAGCAAAGACTCCAAGAAGCTCAACTCACCACCGGAACTCATCTTAGGATGGTAAGTGACTTAGAAACTCAATATCATAGGTGGTTAGTTCATATTAGATCATATGAGAACCACCGGAACTCATCTTAGGATGGTAAGTGACTTAGAAACTCAATACCATAGGTGATTAGTTCATATTAGATCATATGAGAAACCACCGGAACTCATTTTAGGATGGTAAGTGACTTAGTAACTCAATACCATAGGTGGTTAGTTCATATTAGATCATATGAGAAAGTACGGAATGGCAAAAGATGTCAAAACCCCTTAAAACTAGTGTTTGAAAGAATGCTGTCAGAATACCACGGTTTTTCGGGAAACTGTGACCATTTGTACTGTGGCCAAAGGTTGGTTTCGAAACCAAGGAGGTTGGTTTCGAAACCAAAGTTGAAAAATGATGTCAGGAGGTTTTTGGTTTCGAAACCAACCATATTGGTTTCGAAACCAACCCTGAAAAATGCCAACAGATGGTTTTTGGTTTCGAAACTGACTTGTTGGTTTCGAAACCAAAGCTACAGAATGATGTTAGATGGTCTTTGGTTTCGAAACCAAACATATTGGTTTCGAAACCAAAGTTATGAAAATCATTCCAGGCCTTTTTTGGTTTCGAAACCAACCTTCTTGGTTTCGAAACCAACGCCCAGATATGTGCGATTTCAGCTGTTTCGTGAGCTGTAAAGTGATTCCTTTTCACTTTTTTGCACATTTCCTCTTAGCATATTTTAGGGGAATTATTGGTGCGTGGGGAACACCTCTAAATGGGATGAGGGATCAATGGAATGTCTCCTCATCTCCATTATTGTGTCTAGCTTTTGACCTAATACAACCTAGAGATTTCTGGGTTTGTGCTGGACATTTTGAGTTATAAATAGGGATTGAACCATCAATGTTTAATCAACCATTCACCCTATTTATCAACAAGTTCTTGGAGAGTTTCAACTCTAATTCTTTAGCTTCCAAGCTTGTTGTACATGCTTTAATCCTTCCCATTTTAACTCAAAACCTGAGTTTTGTTGCCGGTGGATTTCCGGTGGTTGAGCTTGAAGTTTCAAGCTTGTGGTGATATACTTGAGGAGTCAAGTATTGGTTCAAGGTGCGGGACTTGTGGAGTTCAAGTTGGAGACGCATCAAATTTGCGGGAGGCGTTGGTTCGTGGATTCGGATTGTATGCGCAACTCGTTCACGTTAGCTTGATGGACTCCAAGTTGTATGCGTGAGAATTGATAATCAACTAAGAGGCAAATTTGTGGAGTTCGAATTTGTAGAAGAACTGTACACCGTAGCTGATCGGAGCGTAGAGGGAGTCGTAAATCGTGTTCATCGAGTAGTAAATCGGGTTGTAAGTTTTCAATAACTTTTAGTCGATTTTTGCTGGACTAGGTCCCGGGATTTTTCCCAAGTGTGGGTTTTCCTCGTTAACAAAATCTATTGTACATATTTCCATACTTGTTGTGAGATTGAAATATTCGATCCTTGTTCTTAATTCAGCATATTAAGAATCGAATAAGTCAGTACTCTTGTTAGAGATTTTATGTTTTACTCTTATCATCTTAGTAATTTTTAATTTGGTGATAGTGTGATCCTTAACCAAAGTCACATTGACATACGGTTAAATTCATTAACCGTAGGGCATTTAGACTTTCAGATTCATCTTATTCTTTTTCTTCCCTGGGATTTAACCTCTTTGGTGATTCAAGGCAAGTAGTAACTTGCTCTTTTGATATAGATTTAGGTTTTCTATGATGTTAGTATGCTTTATTAATGATTGAATGCATGAAAACCTAGATTATATGTTGTTTATATGTTAACTACATGAATAAATGCAAGAAATCCATGATCATATGATGTGTGCATGTTTCTAATAGTTAGAATGTATGGAATCTATGAATATTTGATATTTTATATGATTCCCTAAGGTTGCAGATGAGAAAAACCAAAATCGCGAGAAAACCCAGAGGGTATCGATACCCATATAGAGGGTATCGATACCAGCTTACAGATGGGGCTAGTATCGATACTCCCTCTAGAGGGTATCGATACCTCCCACGTCTGAAAGTGGGTATCGATACCCACTGAAGGTGTATCGATACCTACTGGCCTTTTGACCCTAAAAGTATTTTTGGTGAGTTTCTTTTGCGTAGTTAGTTAATGTATGAAGGATATTATGATTATATATGTGCATGCTATTAATGAATATGTATTTATGAGTTTAGAATGCATATGTAACTTCTTGTGAACTGCTTCCATGATGATAAGCACTTGTAAACACATAAAGAATGAGTAAGAAACCTCTATAAGCTTGATGTGTGCTTAATCAACTTGTTTGGCTTGTGTGCAAACATAGTTTAGGTCCTGTATAGGCTTGGTCCTCTCCAAGCGAGGTCTACGGAATCGCTAAGTGAGGTTTAGGAAATCACTTGACACGTAAGTAACGCCGACAGGGTTACTAGTGTTCGGGGGACGGATTTCGAAGTAGTTTATCAGATTCATGTGGCGCACAGCCAGTGTCTCGAGTGAACTACAAGGATAGGTGAAACATGGGTAGTAACTAGGGAGCACTACTCGTTGCGATCACTTAATCTCAACTAAAGATCATAAAACACAACAGCTGCTATCTTATGCAGCTCTTTACTATGCTTGATCATTTATTGACATATCATATACAATATGGTTAATGCACTCTTATAATACTCATGGTTCTCCTAAATCTAAGCCTAGGGAACTAGTGAACTTGCTGGCTAGGTTTTGACCTAGCACCACCATTATCCTTTTCAGGTCTAGGTTAGCAGGCGAATAATCAGTAGCGGTGATGTTCGTAGTTCGAGAATAAGTCTTCGGAGTTCTCTCGATTTCTGTGAAGACATTACTTAATTCTTTTAATTAAGCTTAGTTTGTTTTGGACACATGTTTAGTCCATTATTCTTTGAGAATATTCGTTCATTCGTTTGTTCAATTGACAGGTTATCAGTGAGTTAATAAAGTTTATATTCAGCTTTATTTTACTTGTGTCTTGAATGTGAGTGCAGCATCTTGTTAGCTTGGTGTAACACGTACACCCTAGAGCTAGAGGTTGTTAATGGTTCTGCCGGAATGCCTAGTTCTCATTGAGTAAGGGCTGCAGACCTGAAAGGTGATGGTAGGGTATTATAGTTAGAATCAAAGCCTCAGGTTCAAAGTCCTAGAGGGAATTAAGTTGAGTTAGGATGTTTGTGACACTTTAGACACGAAACTAAGGGTGCACTTGATGTTTGCTTGTTGCTTGATGTTTGGCTTAGTTTAGCAATAGGTTTAGTTGGGTTTCTCATCCTCCTTTTTCTTGTATCTCAGAATTATGTCTAGGAGGAGAGCTAGAGGTAGAGGTGGTTGGCGAGGAGGTAGAGGTGCACGGGGGAACAATGATGTTCCTACTGAAGAGGTGAACGCACCACCTACCGAGGTTCCTCCACCACCACAGCAAGAAGAGATCAGGCAAGGTACAGGGTAGAACCGGACAGGAGGGGTGAACCCACAGATGCCGAAGTGGGCGGTGTTGCGACAATTGATTGCAGAATTGGTAGGGGCAGTAGTGGATGCCAGGCTAGATGCATAGTTGGGTGCAAGGGTCCAGCGACACCAGCTCATATACAAGCACCAGTTTAAGTACCGCAACCGCCAGTGGTACGGGTAGGAGCACCTACTTGGATGGAGTTACATAAACATTTCTTGAGTTTGAAACCACGAACTTTTGGAGGTTCTACAGATCTGTTAGTGGCACATTAGTGGATCAAGGAGATGGAGAAGACCTTTAGGACCTTCGAGTGCCTAGAAGAGTATAAGCAGAGGTTTGCAGCTTTTCAACTTGTAGAGGATGCACTAGATTGGTGGGAGTCTCGTTCCCAGGATCTAGATACTACCACCCTAACTTGGCAACAGTTTCAGGTGATGTTCTTTGACCAGTATTATCCTCAGAGTGCACGTATGGCAATGGAAAAGGAGTTCCAAGATTTAAGGCAGAAAGACGATCAGATAGTGGTAGAGTATGAGAGAGAGTTCTCTAGCTAGCTTTGTATGCGCTGGGTCTTATTCCGACTGAGCAAAGTAAGATACAAAAGTTTCTGAGGGGATTGAATCGACAGATCTCTAGGCATATCATCGGGCAGCCTAGTTTTGATACTTTTTCTAAGGTTTTGGAGTGTGCACGATTTCATGATCAGGAGATCCAGGAGGCACGATGGAAGAGAAGTGAGAAAGCTGAGGCCAAACCAGTAGACAAACATGATCAAAAGAATGGTCAAGGTCAGCAAGGGAAGAACCGTGATAACCAGGTTTACTGGAAGAGGCAGAAAACCGAAGAAAAGAATACGGGTACAGTAGTTCCTGCACAGCCTGAAACACTAAGAACTGAAGAGGGCAGTAGGCGTGTAATTAAAGGTCCTTGTTATGCTTGTGGAGAGATAAGCCACAAAGCAGCGAATTGCCCATAATGCAATGGGGCACAAGGGGCTAGGCATAATCAACAACCGAGGCAGAACGGATAGGGTCAAGCTCGACCACAACCAGTACCTAATCAAGAGAGACAACAACAGGGACGACAACAAGGACAGCCTCAGGGTAGAGCCTATACTATAATACCTAGGGATGCGAGAGCGCTAGAGGGAATGGTGGATGGTACGTTCCTAATTCACACTCGGTCTGCCCGAATTCTTTTTGATTCTAGAGCTTCTCATTCCTTCATATCACGTATATTTTTAGACACCATGACACTTAGGCCAGAAAAGTGTGATTACCCTTTCTCTGTTATGTCACCTATGGGGAGGACAGTACCAGTAGAGCTAGTTTGTGAGGGTTTTGTTATTAGTTTGGGAAAACTAGACTTCGCCTCAGACCTTTTTGTGTTAGGTCTATAGGGCTTTGATGTGATACTAGGCATGGATTGGCTTGCTACATACCATGCGAAGTTGGACTGTTACGCGAAAACGGTAACATTTTCTATACCAGAGGAAACGACATACGTGTTGTCGTTGGCAGTAGGATATGGTCTTGATAGGACACACCTGTGCTTTGTGGATATGTTGGAGCAACCGGTTGAAGGTAGAGGGTTTGAATCGATTCTTGTGGTGCACAAATACCGTGATGTATTTAGCGAGGTCCTAGGGTTACCACCTCATAGAGAGATAGACTTCTGTTTGGAGCTGGTTCCGGGCACAAAATCGATTACTAAGACACCTTATCGGATGGCTCCAATAGAGAAGAAAGAATTGAAGAACGAAATAGACCAGCTTTTGGCTCAGGGTTTCATACGTCGTAGTTCGTCACCTTGGGTGCACCAGTACTTTTTGTTAAAAAGAACGATGGGTCCATGAGACTATGTATAGACTACCGAGAACTAAACAAGGTTACGGTAAGGAATAAGTATCCTTTACCTAGGATAGATGATCTGTTTGATCAGCTTAAGGGAGCACAATGGTTCTCTAAGATACACTTAAGGTCAGGGTATCATCAGCTGAGAGTTCGAGAGCAGGACATTCTCAAGACAGCATTTCTGACAAGATATGGGTCTTACGAGTTCTTGGTAATTCCGTTTAGACTTACCAATGCACCAGTAGTATTTATGGATCTTGAAAGGTCCATGTTTTATGTTTGTCGAATTTCGTGTCAAAAATTAACTCAAGATGATCTCTTGTAATTCTGAGTTAGAGTTTAGTGAGTCTCGGTTCACTTCGGTCGAAACAGAAGAAATCTACAAAGACTCCGAAGAACTCAACTCACCACCGGAAGACATCCTAGGATGGTAAGTGACTTAGAACACTAAGTACCATAGGTGGTTAGATTGCTAAGAGTGTTTCCCACACTGTTTGTTCTTGATAAAATGTGTTTTAAAAGATAAAAATTTAATCTGGACAGTTTTGGTTTCGAAACCAAGAAGCTTGGTTTCGAAACCAACTGCATTGATGGTGTTATTTTTATATAGGGAAAAGTCTGTTTCGAAATCAACCTCAGTTTGATTTCGAAACCAAACTTTATCTGATGACAGATGAAGTTTGGTTTCGAAACCAAAACTGTTGGTTTCGAAACCAAAACTCATCTGTCTTCAGATGAATTTTGGTTTCGAAACCAAACAGTTTGGTTTCGAAACCAAAACCACATCTATCTTCAGATGAAGTTTGGTTTCGAAACCAACCTGTTGATTTCGAAACCAAAAGACAATAACCATCACAGGTGCTTGTTGGTTTCGAAACCAAATCAGGTCAGTTTCGAAACCACATGTTGGTTTCGAAACCGACTGGCTTGATTTCGAAACCAACGCCCAGATTCTTTTTTTTTAGTGCGATTTTCTGAGCTGTAAAGTAACTTTTTAACACATTATTGCTCATCTCCCTCTAAGCCTTGTTTCAGGGAGATAATTGAGCATGGGAAAACATTTCTAAGTGGGATGAGAGGCTCAATGGATTATTCTCTCATCCCCAATAATGGTGTCTACCATTAGACCTAGAACTAATAATTTAGTCTAGGATTGAGCTGGACATCTTCACTATAAATAGGGGTTGAATCTCCAGTATTCAATCAACCATTCACCCCTCACCTCAACAAGCTCTTGAGAGTTTTTCAAACTCGAAATTCTTAGTTCTCAAGCTTGTTGAACTTGGTTCAAATCCTTCCCACTTTAAACCAAAACTCTGTTTTTGTGTGCCGGTGGTATTCCGGTGGTGAAGCTTGAAAGTGTCAAGCAAGTGGTGATACTTGAAGAGTCAAGTATTGGTTCATGGTGCGGGACTTGCGGAGGTCAAGTTGGAGACGCATCATCATCTACTAAGAGGCAAATTCGTGGAGTTCGAATTTGTTGAAGAACTATACACCGTAGCTGTTGGAGCGTAGAGGGAGTCGTAATTCGTGTCCATCGAGTGGTAAATCGGTTTGTAAATTTTCATTTCTTTTAGTGGATTATTTTCTGGACTAGGTCCCGGGGTTTTTCCCAGTTTGGGTGACTCCGACTCATCCTCCAATACTAGTGATACTAGTGATGAAGGAACGGAGGAAATGAAGGCTATGACTGCTACTCTCTTTCAGATATTCAAAAATGCTGACACCTCTAGTGATCATGAGGAGAGTGATGAAGAAATAGACCCGGAGGAATT
>MVGT01003971.1:50117-74546 GCA_002174775.1 Macleaya cordata | reverse complement strand
TCTTCTCCAAATCAGTTAACCAGTTCTCAGCCTCGAGGGGATTTGTAGTTCCTTTAAACTTTGGAGGGTCATAGCGATGAAATTCTCGGATTATAGTCATCGTCCGAGTTTCTTCACTTAGTTCAGGTGAAACAAGAGGCCCTGACCGAGTCTTACGTAAGGCCTCAGTCATTTCGCGGAGAGCTTGAGCTAATGCATCATCTTGATTTGCACCCCTTGCCATATCCTACAAGGATATATTTGTGAGTACAACCAAATGATAATTGGTTCAACGGTCCTCAAACACTTGATTGCACATCATGCAAACGCTTATTTTATTTAGTACTAGAAGATCCATTATTTTAACACAACCACACAATATTATAACTATGATTAAAGCTAGTATATATGTGAATGGGTATAAATCACTTTTCTAAAATCTCCTCAGATTTAAAGTTGTTAAGCCGATTTAGAACGTAACTAAAAGTCCTCCTGTTGTCATCCTCATAATCAATTTGATCTCGAAAAAGATTAAAGAATTCAATTGGGTCTTGTTCCTTGCCCAATTTTACCTTCAGTTTAAGTAGTCGGCCACCAGTAATTTTCTTGACAGAAGTAATCTCCGTCAAACTTCTATCAGGAATCCAGAAGCTAATAGATCGATTATGTTTGGATGGATAAAAATTCCTCGTTCTAAGATAGTAGGTTCTTAGTTCTAACCACTTTGATCCCCACTTAGGATTTAGGCATTGGGAGTCACGGGTATCCACCGAGTTAACCGCTTTTAGTTGGAATTTCTCAGGAATTGAAGTGAAACTTCGAAAGGAGTTATACCAGTTTGGCCACATGTTCTGATTCCCATCGGTAGGCTGAGTCTCGACACCGAGGGTTAAATTCCTAGAGTTAGCAAGTAGAGAGAATTGCTCATCCTCTATTATACTTGCTTATATACAAAAACAAGCAAACAAGTTAAGAAATCAAGTGACACATATATAAAATTCAGTGTTAGGTTTTAGTATATAAAAATCAGGCAAACAACAAGCAAGCATAGCAAGACTCATACTATAGGACCACTTAGATCTAATACCATTCCTCTGATACCAAGTTGTAACACCCCAAATTCTGGATCACGGGCCATCTTTTTTAATAACCCAGAACTCGAGGTGTTAAGTCGAAAAATAAACTAGTTTAGTCATCACAATAAATATATATAAAATAAGCACACTTAATTCATATAATTATTAGCAAACTTAAGATAAACACACCCGATGATAGTTATGACATGGTGAAATAGTTCATCACCAATATTTATACATACTTATATGCATACACACACATATATATAGATATATATATATACCTTAATTCTATAAGTGGTTAGTGAATAGTAAAATTACCTCTTGGCACACATGCAACAAAATAATACTTATGGGTCATTGGATCAACAAAAATCTAAGGGTGAAAATTTTTTGGGGTGTTACATAATGAAATTCTAAAATCCTTACGGTTATTAGTTGGAATAACCGTATGTCAATGTGACTAAGGTTAAGGATTACACAATCACCAAATAAAAATAATATTGGTGATAAAGATGGAAACTAAAATTTCTAATCAAGAGTATTGACTTATTCGATTCTTTAACATGCGGAAACAAGAATCGAATATTTCAATCTCTTAATAAATATAAAGATATGCACAAGAGATTTTGTTTACGAGGAAACCCAAACTGGGAAAAACCCCGGGACCTAGTCCAGAAAAGAATCCACTAAAAGAAATGAAAACTTACAAACCGATTTACCACTCGATGGACACGAATTACGACTCCCTCTACGCTCCAACAGCTACGGTGTATAGTTCTTCAACAAATTCGAACTCCACGAATTTGCCTCTTAGTAGATGATGATGCGTCTCCAACTTGACCTCCGCAAGTCCCGCACCATGAACCAATACTTGACTCTTCAAGTATCACCACTTGCTTGACACTTTCAAGCTTCACCACCGGAATACCACCGGCACACAAAAACAGAGTTTTGGTTTAAAGTGGGAAGGATTTGAACCAAGTTCAACAAGCTTGAGAACTAAGAATTTCGAGTTTGAAAAACTCTCAAGAGCTTGTTGAGGTGAGGGGTGAATGGTTGATTGAATACTGGAGATTCAACCCCTATTTATAGTGAAGATGTCCAGCTCAATCCTAGACTAAATTATTAGTTCTAGGTCTAATGGTAGACACCATTATTGGGGATGAGAGAATAATCCATTGAGCCTCTCATCCCACTTAGAAATGTTTTCCCATGCTCAATTATCTCCCTGAAACAAGGCTTAGAGGGAGATGAGCAATAATGTGTTAAAAAGTTACTTTACAGCTCAGAAAATCGCACTAAAAAAAAAGAATCTGGGCGTTGGTTTCGAAATCAAGCCAGTCGGTTTCGAAACCAACATGTGGTTTCGAAACTGACCTGATTTGGTTTCGAAACCAACAAGCACCTGTGATGGTTATTGTCTTTTGGTTTCGAAATCAACAGGTTGGTTTCGAAACCAAACTTCATCTGAAGATAGATGTGGTTTTGGTTTCGAAACCAAACTGTTTGGTTTCGAAACCAAAATTCATCTGAAGACAGATGAGTTTTGGTTTCGAAACCAACAGTTTTGGTTTCGAAACCAAACTTCATCTGTCATCAGATAAAGTTTGGTTTCGAAATCAAACTGAGGTTGATTTCGAAACAGACTTTTCCCTATATAAAAATAACACCATCAATGCAGTTGGTTTCGAAACCAAGCTTCTTGGTTTCGAAACCAAAACTGTCCAGATTAAATTTTTATCTTTTAAAACACATTTTATCAAGAACAAACAGTGTGGGAAACACTCTTAGCAATCTAACCACCTATGGTACTTAGTGTTCTAAGTCACTTACCATCCTAGGATGTCTTCCGGTGGTGAGTTGAGTTCTTCGGAGCCTTTGTAGATTTCTTCTCTTTCAACCGAAGTGAACCGAGACTCACTAGACTCTAACTCAGAATTACAAGAGATCATCTTGAGTTAATTTTTGACACGAAATTCGACAAACATAAAACATGGACCTTTCACATAACCTAAAATATAAAATTCATTGCCCAAGTAAATCGAGTATTTCGTCAATTTTTGTTTATATTTTTAGATTTTTCATTTTTTTAGAGTCAAAACCACGTTGAATCCATATTTTTTGTGATTTTTGTAAGTTTTAACTTAGGTTTTAAAAAAAAAATCTAGGACGATGATATGTTCACACTGTAAAGTGTGAACATTTTCTATTGTTCACACCATTGTATGCGAACTTTCTGAATGTTCACACCCTTATATGAGAACTTTTTGAATTGTTCACACCCTTGTATGCGAACATTCTGAATTGTTCACACTTTTATATACGAACATTCTGAATTGTCACACTGTTAAGAGCGAATATATTGCGAATTTGAGTTTTATTTTCTTCGATCAGAAACTTGAAAAAAAGTCCAAAGATTTGACAACTACTGAAAAATGGTATGCTTGAGCTTCTTTAGAAGAAATAGTGGAACCAATACCCTTTCGAAAAAAAAAAATTTAGTACAGTCCCCCATTTATAATTCGAAGAACTCACCATCTTCCATGATCACGACCTCCAATGATCGAAAAATGATCTTCAACGAGAGAGAGCCGAACAAAAATTTAATTTTTCCGTTCGAGGTGGTTATGGTTTCAAGGTGGGGAACATAAAGTCTAACAATTATTTGTGTAATTAGCTTGACCAAATTTGATAGCTGTTATCTATTTGTTATTTTTAAAAAGTCAACTTAAAAGACTAACTTTGACCATGGTTGACAATTGCCCTTATCCTATTTTTAGATGTCAATAACAGCCTCCTTGTTTTGGGTAATTTGCATTTAAACCCTAACTTTTGACCAATTTTAGTGTTTAGGCCTTAATGTTGTCCAATTTTAAGATTAGGCCCTAACACCTACTTTTCCGTCCTTATTCCGTTTTCCCATTTTTTCTTTTCCTACTATGCCCTCTACCAATTATAAGTCTAACTTATTGACAACCTTACACCGACAATCAATGACAGGCTCATATTATATTATTTTTTAAATATATCTAGTTGTTACATCAGCAGTAATATCTAATGGTTCAAATTAAATGGACCCACGTAATTTTTTTTATTAAATAAAATTCATTAAATTAAATAGGTTTCATTAATTTTTCAAATAAGTAAATTACTTTATGGGATGAAAATGGCCTTAATACCTTAATCATCTTAGGTGGATGAACAAATCCATTTTCCCTGTTATATTCACAACACTTAGTCGTGGCTGGTAATGGCCGCCATAAAACTAGATCTCCCTTTCTTCTTTTTCTCTCTCTAGATCTCACTCTCTCAAACCAAATCTCACTCTCTTTTTTCTCTCTTTCCAAATCACTATTCTCTCTTTCTAAAACTAGATCTCTCTCTCTCTCTCCCTCTTTTCAATTTTCAACGATGATGATGGCGGCGGCAAGTGGTGGTAATGGAGGCAGTGAGGTGGTCTCGGTGTGTTGGTGATTGTTGTGGCGGTTCTCTCTCCAAATTTTCCTCTCTTCTTTCTCTCTATTGAGTAAATTAACCCAAATTTTAGCATGCTATAGTATAATTAAGCTCATTTTGCCTACCTTAATGGCCAATTTCAAACACCCCTTGGATTTGATTCGAAACATAGGCTTTTTTCTTATCATAATCCAGCTTGATTAGCAAATAGATCTCTAAATAAAATGGTGAGACTAATAAAAGTAAGAGTATGCAGTGACAGAATAGGAATGCTCTGGTCGGAAATCATGGCAAGTTGTTGAAGTTATTCGAATTTTGAACACAAAAGAACCAAAATCAACACCAAGCCATACACGTGCTAAAAACCCAAACCTCCCGCTGATAGCGCTGCTCGCTGTTCGATATCGCCAACTACTCTCAATCTAATCTGTAAGCTTCCTGTCCAGTGCCTTCAACTAACGGCGAGATAGCCAAATTAATCAAGAGATTTCTCATCTCTTTATCTGTCTTTGAGTCTCAACAATACCCATACTTAAAAATATCATCTCGTAACCACTTAATTATACCTCCCCTCGTCAACTATATAGACTTCATATTCCTGTAGCAGAGTCTCTTCTTCATAATATCTTTTTTTATACTATTTTCTGGGATTTCGAAAGCAAAGAATCATGGCTCTGAAATCCTTCGTCGAAGTTCATCCAGACTCACATTTCCCTTTGGAAAACCTTCCTTTTGGCATCTTTAAACTTATTCAACAGGTCGGAGAAGGGGCAACTGGCGACGCAATCGGTGACTTCATTTTGGATCTCTCCGTGATCACTTCCGCTGATCTTTTCAATGGACCTAAACTCGACAACTCCGATTGCTTTGACCAGGTTTTCAAAATTTCACTTCCATTTCTTCTCCTAGTTCGATTCAATGTATGTTCTGGTTTCGACATAAAATCAGTCAATTTCTCTCACAAAAATCGAATGATTCTCGCAAATTGGTGTTGGTGATATCAATAGCGGATATATAACTAGCCCCCATATCACGTGGCATCTTTTAAAAAAAATTAAATTTTTTATTAGATAATTGTAGCACCCGCACTTTTGGTCGAACGCTTAGGAGGTAAAAAACTCTCTCTTGCACCTTTTTTGGCTAGGAAAGATACATTTTATATCTCTCTCAGAGATTCTTGTGGAATTTTCTTTGATTTGGAGTCGCCACCTGATTTTTAGGGAATCAGGACCCAATAGTTGGAAAACTGCTCCTAGATTTTTGTTTGAAAAATTCTAATGGCGGTCTTCCTTAGAATGGTCTGTGATTGAGATTCTGACTAAGAGAACGCTATTACAGGTCAGGTAGGTGTGAGGCACCTGACAACCGCCGGATCAAAGACCGGTCTCTACTTCATAATTAGGGGATAAATTTAGGGATATTTGTTGTAAGAACTGATTAAGAAATTTTGCACAGAAAATCTGAGCAATTGATTATCTTATTGATAATGGGTCATTTATGTATCTCTTTTTTAGATGAAATCAAATTGAACAAATACTCTCTTTGAAAGTAAATGTAGACCATGAAATACATGTTTTCTTTCTAAGCATGTGTTTTGAATTGTCTCCATATTTTAGGAGATGTTGGATATGGGATGATAATCTTTCTTTACTCGAAGGAAAGATTAGGATTTCTCAATAATGTTATCATTCTGAGAATCCGGGAGGGATTATACAAATTTCTGTATTTATTGATGAAATTTCCTTTCAAGAAATATTTTCCTTGAAAATATTCCCCTTTTTTTTATTGCTTGTTTCCTATGGAATTTTCATGTGTATAGTTTCCACTATGGTATTTTACTTTAGACAGAAATTCAAACTATTGCATTCCTAATGGTTTATTACCATGGGTTTACATCAACGGAGAGGTGTTGGGATCATCATTTTGAATTATTACACTAGTACATAAGTTAGTGATTGTAACAAATGCCAAATTTTTCTTGATAACATCAATAAGCTAGAAAAATAATGAAAGAAAATGTTCCCAAACAATTAATTTTAGATTTCTTTGATAAAATAAGTAAATAACTTTAAGTAAATAAGAGTGATAGATATTGGAAATAAATGCTTATAAAAATGTTAGTGTTAGTAACAAGGAATGTAAATAAAGATGTAAAATAAAGAAATTAAAAAATTACTTGAAAATAAATGACAAGGAATGTAAATAAAGAATGTTAGAGAGTTAGTGTTGACAACTTATAAATAAATGACAAAAAATGTAAATAAAGAATGTTAGAGAGTTAATATTAGTAACTTATAAGTAAATGACATGAAATATAAATAAAGATGTAAAAATAAAGAAATTGAAAAATTACTTAGAAGTAAATTGCATGAAATATAAATAAAGATAGATATAAGAAAGAATGTTCACTTTGGAACAATATATATAAATGTATGGATAATATTTACATCTTGAAATTACCACAAGTATTATGGCTTTCAAGATAATCTAATTTAGATCATCTTGAAATTCAGCCAAGTTTAGAAAATTTCTATACCTTGACTAATGAAACAATTTGAATGAGGATTTGACACTTGAAGTCTCTTAACCAAAATAAGGTCACACAACTCCTAATTTAATAAGGGTGTTGAAACAAAAAATTGGAAGAGCTTCTTCTTGTTTGTACAACTTCTTGGTCTTTGCAAGGAGGTTTTTTGGAAAGTCTCTAACCCAAAAAGGACACACCACTCTTAAATTTTATAAGAGTGTTGTGACTAAAATGAGTAGAGCTTTGAGAGAGGAATTACACTCTAAATTCTAAAAGAAAAGAAAAATCTTATAACTCATTGGATTTCTCAAGCCTTCTTCTCTTCAAACTCTCAAGAACTTCTTCTTCTCTTGTGAATGAGCTTACTACTCTTTTTTTTTTAGTTCAGGCTCCCTCTTTTTTAGATCAAGTTCTCCTTCTTTTTTAGATCAAGCTCTCCTTCTTTTTTAGATCAAACTCCTCTTCAAATGTGGGATGGAAGGCTCCTTTTATAGCCTTCCATCAAAGGGATGAGGTGTGAGGTTGAATAGTAAGGAAGTGGATTTTTTTAAAGGAATGAAAATAAAAAATATATTTTCTTTGGCTAAAATTAGGGGTAGGTTTCCTTATTTGAGGGAGAAAAAATGGAAGGTAGAATAGTGAGGAGATAAAAAGAAAATAAAGAAAAAGAAAAGAAAAGAAAAAATAGGTTGAATAGCTTAAATGGGCCATTTGGGCCTGTTTTGAACTATTTTTATGGGCTTTGTTTTTTGGATGATTTTGGGCCATTTTTGGGCTTAATTTGTGTGAGGTTTTGAGCTATTTTTTAGCAAGGTTTTGAGCTTTGTTTTTGGGCTATTTTTTGCTTAATTTTGAACTCCATTTAGGGTTATTTTCATGAGTGATTAATGAGAATCTCAAGGTAATCCATGAGTTAAGGTGCGCAAAATTAGGGTGTCTACAGATGCCCCTCTTTGGCAGAGGTCTGCTTGTAACGCCCCGTACCCCAAAGCAAGGGACATTACCATCAGTCTACGACGAGACTCAAATCCGGCAGAGTTTCTCCTGTAAACTGGACCTTTGTCACCTAATAACCACAGTGCATACAAAATATACACAGCAGAAGAAAAAGAAACTAAAGGTATGCACAAAAATTGCCACCCATTTTTTTTTTCAACTCAACTGAAATCCCAACGATGTAGGACCAGGAGAGACCTGTCAAAAAAAAACACAGGAAAATTCTAGTTTGTGAATATCACTTTTTAAAAAGAAAAAATTAGGAAAATCCTAGTTTGTGAATATCACTTTTCAAAATAAAAAACTCTAGGAAAATCTTAGCTTTCAAAAAGAACCTAAGAAAATCCTAGTTCGTGAATATCACTTTTCAAAATGAAAAACCCTAGGAAAATCATATGAAAAACACTAGGAAAATACTAGCTTTCAAAAAAAAGAACCTAAGAAAATCCTAGTTCGTGAATATCACTTTTCAAAATGAAAAACCCTAGGAAAATCATAGCTTTCATAAGAAAAACCCTAGGAAAATCCTAGTTTCTGAATATCATTTAAAAAAAAAGGAGGAACCTTGGGAAAAACCTAATAAGATTGCATTAATAAAACATTAAGTGATTAAAGCATCACTCCCAACAAATCTGTCATAAGTACTAACAAGTTTTCCTTTATAAAAATCAAGGTACCAAGAACCTATAGACAATAAATCATAGGAGGATCAAAGAAGTCATCTCTGGAAAATTCTCGACCTGTCTGGACCAGACCACAAAGGAGACTAGTTCGGAACGAGAAAATGTTTGATCAAGAAGATATAAGTGAGCCACAAATGACTCCCAGGAGCATTAGGAAGACCATGGAGGCCTACATTGATGAAATTCTCATGGATAAACTCTCCCTCATACTATCAAAACAAAAAGCAAAAGGTGTAACAATTTCAGAAAATACGGAGAAGGGGGATACTTCAATGTCAGGAGCTTTACTACAAAAGTAAGGTGCATCAGAAATTATGGGCTTGACACAACTTCATTTAGCCCATGTCCTATCCGAAAAACTAGTGCCACTCCAAAGTCGGGTAACAGACAAAGTCAAATACCAACAAAGTGAAGACTCAGAAATAGAGAAGTGGAAGAAAACTCCAATATACCAAGAGTTTAAAGAAATGAGGGAGGAGTTTCGAAAAATGAAGACAGGGACTTTCGACGCAGATGCATGGTACCAAGCTCCAACAGAACAACTGCCCCAAAACTTTAAGTTTCCAAAAATGGAAAAATATAACGGGTTCGGATGCCCGAAGGCACACATCCATTATATATAGGACATTTGAAGCCTCTGGAAGTAGGTAACGAGTTGCTAGCTCATTTGTTCCAGCGGAGCCTTACTGGGTTGGCGTTAAAATGGTTGTGACCCTGGACAGGAAAGTGATTCCAAAGTGGCCAGCACTCACTGATGCCTTCATGAAGCAATTTTCGCAAAATTCAGATACAATGGTCACAAAGAGGCAGTTAGAAGCATTAAAGCAGAAGGATCACGAATCCTTCACAGATTATATAGCTAGGTGGCAATTAAAAATCCGAGAAATGATTGATCGCCCAACAGAGGAACAACAAATTGCCATAATTTTGAAAAACGTGACACTTGAGTATAAGTTGCCTTTAAGTCTTGTAGCCCACCATCAGATGTCAGATTTAATAAAGTTAGGAACTTAAATAGAAGATGCAATAAGAGAAGGCGCACATTGTACTGAAAATCGTCAACTCTTTAAAGGGGGCGTCTAAATTTTGTATGAGGTGATGTCATCAGGAATGCAAGTTGACGACCCTTCCTCATAACTAAATGCCACTTCCAACGCATCCAAATAATGGAGTGATAAAACAAAATTATTCAAGCAGCTTAAACATTGGCTAAGGGCAACTTGAACCTCAAAAACCCCTATAAAGGTAAAATCATCGTTCGTCGAAGATCAAGGTTAAACCTAATTTTGTCTATTTTTCTTTGAAAAAAATTTTCTACAAAACTTATCCGGAATCAAAGAGGTCGGGTCGAGTTTACTCTAAAGCATATTGTTGTCAAAAAAATAAAAACAGAACAACTTTTTGTAAAAGCATATGATGGAAGTTCTAAGATGTTTAGAATGTTTCATGAACTATTCAAAGTTAGACATCTAAGGCAATGTCCTTAAAAAAAAATCAGTTGATGTATGGTTCGAACCAGTGGTTCGAACCATACAGGACCTGATGTGATCAGGCCCATTCTGGTTCGAACCAGTGGTTCGAACCAGCTGCTTCAAAAAAATATTTTTGACTTCAGATGGTTTCGGGTTCGAACTAATTGTTACTCATCAAAATTTTAAAAAAAATTAAAAAAAAAATAAAAATAAATATTGACTGTTGGTTTCTGGTTCGAACCAGCTACTACTAATAAAAAAAATATTTAAAAAATAAAACAATTGATTTCTGGTTCGAACCAGCTGCTCCAAACAAAACAATTTTGACTTCAGATGATGTTTGGTTCGAACCAGTGGTTCGAACCAGCTGCTCAAAGAAAAGAAATCTCTTCAGTGGTTCGAACCAACTGGTATAATTGGTCGTTTTTTCGACCCGTTCAAGTTCTCCGCGAGTATTTTTTTTTTATAGATCGGCCATGCATTTCTCTTACAAACACATGCAAATTTTGGAAAGGTAAATGATTTTCATTGATTCAAGGGGAAACCATTACAAGAGGGGAGGTTTACAAAGAAAAAAAAAACCCTCCGCACGACGGCGAGCCATCAAATGCCGCCGACAGTTGATCCTAAAGGCCTCATCGATGGCCACCTCACCATATCCTCCACATAATGAACGCAATCAATAGATTTATACACGTTTGGATCAGAACCAAAAGGAGGAAAAAATACCAAGTTAAATCCATTTTCATCCAAGCGAAATCGACGATCGGCGGAGATAGATCGGAGTACGAGGAGGAGAAAAGTGAAGAGAAAGCTAGAAGGTGCGGCGTGAAGGTGCAACGTGAAGGAATGGCGAGAACAGAAGGGCGAGGACCAACGTGTGGCGGCGTGCTTCAGGGTTTTGGGGCGTTGCCTCTAAAAGGAAAAAGGCAAAGATACCAAGGGGCATGTGCACCCTTGGGAAACCCTAAAAAAAGAAAAAAAGAGGGCAAATAAATGCCAGGACACAAAAATCATCTTCGAAAATGAGGATCAAGCTAAAGTATTAGAAGAAGGTCTGCTTTGAAACGTGGGGAAAAAGTCTCACCGAAAAATGCAGACGTTACCACCCAAAATTTGGGTGTCTTTACTTTGGTATACAGTCCACAAAGCAAACCTTTAAGAAAGAAGGGGTATCTGTAGATACCCTAATTTTGTCCTCCTTATAATGTAACCACAAAGGTAAGCCCAAGAATTGTCTCAATAGACCAAGCCCAGACCGACATGAAACTATTTCAATAACCAAGCCTAAATCGGCCCAATCCTATTCCAATGGCCAATCTCTAAAGTAGTTCACTCATTCATCAATCCAAGTCCAAGAAAGGAGGAGATCAAGAAAGTCAAAGACGTATAACTCAAAAATCAAAGCATCCGGGATCAATAGAAACTGCCAAGTGTTAGTCAACTCAAGAAATACATCATCCAAGGTAAGTTGTTCAAACTTGAAACAAGGGGCAACATACGCCAAAAAAGGTGCAAGAGAGAGTTTTTTTACCTCCTAAGTGTTGGACCAAAAGTGCAGGTGCTACGTTGGCGACTCCACTGGGGAACGCTTAGGAGGTAAAAAACTCTCTCTTGCACCTTTTTTGGCTGGGGGAGATACATTTTATATCTCTCTCAGAGAGTCTTGTGGAATTTTGTTTGATTTAGAATCGCCACCTGATTTTTAGGGAATCAGGACCCAATAGTTGGAAAATTGCTCCTAGATTTTTGTTTGAAAAATTCTAATGGCAGTCTTCCTTAGAATGGTCTGCGATTGAGATACTGAGTAAGAGAACTCTATTACGGGTCAGGAAGGTGTGAGGCACCTAACAACCGCCCGATCAAAGACCGATCTCTACTTCATAATTAAGGGATAAATTTAGGGATATTTGTTGTAAGAACTGATTAAGAAATTTTGCACAGAAAATCTAAGCAATTAATTATCTTAATGATAATGGGTCATTTATATATCTCTTTTTTAGATGAAATCAAATTGAACAAATACTCTCCTTGAAAGTAAATGTAGACCATGAAATACATGCATTCTTTCTAAGCATGTGTTTTAAATTGTCTCCATATTTTAGGAGATGTTGGATATAGGATTTTTCAATAATGTTATCATTCTGAGAATCTGGGAGGGTTATGCAAATTTCTGTATTGATGAAATTTCCTTTTAAGAAATATTTTTCTTAAAAAGATTCCCCTTTTTTTTTAATGCTTGTTTCCTATGGAATTTTCATGTTTATAGTTTCCACTATGGTATTTTACTTTAGATAAATTCAAACTATTGCCCTAATGGTACATTACCATGGTTTTACATCAAGGGAGAGGTGTTGGGATCATCATTTTGAATGATTACACCAGTACATAAGTTTGTGATTGTAACAAATGCCAAATTTTTCTTGATAACATCAATAAGCTAGAAAAATAATGAAAGAAAATGTTCCCAAACAATTAATTTTAGATTTCTTTGATAAAATAAGTAAATAAGAATGATAGATATTGGAAATAAATGCTTATAAGAATGTTAGTGTTAGTAACAAGGAATGTAAATAAAGATGTAAAATAAAGAAATTGAAAAATTACTTGGAAATAAATGACAAGGAATGTAAATAAAGAATGTTAGAGAGTTAGTGTTGATAACTTATAAATAAATCACAAAAAATGTAAATAAAGAATGTTAGAGAGTTACTGTTAGTAACTTATAAGTAAATGACAAGAAATGTAAATAAAGATGTAAAAATAAAGAAATTAAAAAATTACTTAGAAGTAAATTGCATGAAATATAAAAAAAGACAGATATAAGAAAGAATGTTCACTTTGGAACAATATATATAAATGTATGGATAATATTTACATATTGAAATTACCACAAGTATTATGGCTTTCAAGGTAATCTAATTTAGATCATCTTGAAATTTAGCCAAGTTTAGAAAATTTCTATACCTTGACTAATGAAACAATTGAATGAGGATTTGACACTTGAAGTCTCTTAACCAAAAGAAGGTCACACCACTCCTAAATTAATAAGAGTGTTGAAACTAAAAATTAGAAGAGCTTCTTCTTGTTTGTACAACTTCTTGATCTTTGCAAGGAGGGTTTTTGGAAAGTCTCGAACCCAAAAAGGACACACCACTCTTAAATTTTATAAGAGTGTTGTGACTAAAATGAGTAGTGCTTTGAGAGAGGAATTACACTCTAAACTCTAAAAGAAAAGAAAAATCTTCTAACTCTTTAGATTTCTCAAGCCTTCTTCTTTCAAACTCTCAAGAACTTCTTTTTCTCTTGTGAATGAGCTAACTATTCTATCTTTTTTAGTTCAAGCTCCCTCTTTTTTAAATCAAGCTCTCCTTCTTTTTAGATCAAGCTCCTCTTCAAATGTGGGATGGAAGGCTCCTTTTATAGCCTTCCATGAAAGGGATGAGGTGTGAGGTTAAATAGTAAAAATAGGTAGAATAGTAAGGAAGTGGATTTTTTTAAAGGAATAAAAATGAAAAATATTTTTTCTTTTGCTAAAATTAGGGGTAGGTTTCCTTATTTGAGGGAGAAAAAGCAAAGGGGAGAAAAAATGGAAGGTAGAATAGTGAGGAGATAAAAAGAAAATAAAGAAAAAGAAAAGAAAAGAAAAAAATAGGTTGAATAGCTTAAATAGGCCATTTGGGCCTGTTTTGAGCTATTTTTTTGGGCTTTGTTTTTTGGATGATTTTTGGCCATTTTTGGGCTTAATTTGGGTGAGGTTCTGAGCTATTTTTTAGCAAGGTTTTGAGATTTGTTTTTGGGCTATTTTGGCTTGATTTTGAACACAATTTAGGGTTATTTTTTTGGTTGATTAATGAGAATCTCAAGGTACTCCATGAGTGAAGGTGGGCAAAATTAGGGTGTCTACAGATGCCCCTATTTGGCAGAGGTCTGCTTGCAGGCCGTATGCCAAAGTAATGACACTTAATTTTGCACACCGCAGAAGGTGTTTTACCTCCCTTGGCATAATTGGTTGACTCGATTTTGGTTCCCACTGATGTTGGTAGAACTCGATCTTTCTCAGTTACAAAAATTTTGATGGAGCGAAGTTGCTTTGACCTGCTTTTGAGTGGTTTTGATGTAGCAAAGTTGTTTTGAATTGCTTCTAAGTGATTTTGATGGAATTAAGTTGATTTGCCTTATTTCTAAGAGATTTTAATGGAGCAAAGGTTACTTTGACCTGCTTCCAAGTAATTTTGACTGAGCAAGAGCTTTGATCTGCTTTTGAGTGATTTTGACTGAGCAAGAGCTTTGACCTGCTTCAGACTGACCTTGACAAGGCAAGAGCTTTATATTGCCTCCAAGTGAGTTTGCCGGAGCAAGAGTTTTGACCTGCTTCTTGTTGATGTTGATATAGCCAAGTTTCTTTGACTTGTTGTTGATCGATGTTGACGAAGCAAAGTTACTTTGACTTGCTTCTAAGTCGTTTCGATCGAGCAAAGTTGCTTTGACTTGCTGTTGATCGATGTTGATGGAGCAAAGTTACTTTGACTTGCTGTTGATTCATCTCTCCTAAAGCTTTTTTGGCTTAGGGATTTCTTTTGTCTTTCATTTTGAACCTTTGTTAGACATGATTTTCCATTTGGGGATTCATTTTGCCCCTTGCTTGGACTTCTTGGATCTTGAGTTTTCTAGGGTTTTTTTTTTGCCCCTACTTTGGAACTTTTGACTTCTTTGGGGATTCATATTCTCCCTTGAATTTGAAGTAAACATATAATCTTCTTGAGGGATTTTTTATCCCAAATTTGAACTTGACCTCCTTTAGGGAATTTCTTTTTGCCCCTAGCTTGGATTTTGAACTTTGGCCTTTTTTTTAAATCCTTTTTTGGCGTATGTTGCCCCTTGTTTCAAGTTTGAACAACTTACCTTGGATAATGCATTTCTTGAGTTGACTAACACTTGATAGTTTCTATTGATCCTAGATGCTTTGATTTTTGAGTTGTACGTCTTTGACTTTCTTGATCTCTTCCTTTCTTGGACTTGGATTGATGAATGAGTGAACTACTTTAGAGATTGGCCATTGGAATGGGATTGGGCCGATTCGAGCTTGGTTATTGAAATAGTTTGATGCTGGTCTAGGCTTGGTCTATTGAGACAATTCTTGGGCTTACCTGTGTGGTTCCATTATAAGGAGGACAAAATTGAGGTATCTACAGATGCCCCCTCTTTCGTGAAGGTTTGCTTTGTGGATTGTAAGCCAAATTAAAGATACCCAAATTTTGGGTGGTAAGGTCTGCATTTTTCAGTGAGACTTTTTCCCCACGTTTCAATGCAGCCCTTCTTCTAATCCTTTAGCTTGATCCTCATTTTTGAAGATGATTTCCGTGTCTTGGCATTTATTTGCCTTCTTTTTTTTCTTTTTCTTTTTTTTAGGGTTTCCCAAGGGTGCACATGCCCCTTGGTATCTTTGCCTTTAAAAGGAAAGATTTTACTTTCCTTTTAGAGGCAACGCCCCAAAACCCTGAAGCACGCCGCCTCACGTCGGTCCTCGCCCTTCCATTCTCGCCGTTCCTTCATGTCGCACCTTCACGCCACACCTTCGAGCTCTCTCTTCACTTCTCTCCTCGTCGTACTGCGATCTATCTCCGCTGATCGTCGATTTCGCTCGGTTAAAAATGGATTTAACTTGGTGTTTTTTCCTCCTTTTGGTTCTGATCCAAACGTGTATAAATCTCTTGATTGTGTTCATTGTGCGGAGGATATGGTGAGGTGGCCATCAATGAGGCCTTTAGGATCAACTATTGGCAACATCTGATGGCTCGCCGTCGTGCGAAGGGTTTTTTTTGGAAACCTCCCCTCTTGTAATGGTTTCCCCTTGAATCAATGAAGATCATTTACCTTTTCGAAATTTGCATGTGTTTGTAAGAGAAATGCATGACCGATCTACAAAAAATACTCGCCGGAGAACTTGAACGGGTCGAAAAAACTACTGATCATACCAGCTGGTTCGAACCACTGAAGAGATTTTCTTTTCTTTGAGCAGCTGGTTCGAACCCCTAGTTCGAACCAAAAATCATCTGAAGTTAAAAAAAGTTTGTTTGGAGCAGTTGGTTCGAACCAGAAATCAACTATTTTTTTATTTTATTTTTTGATGAGTAGCAGCCAAATACCATCTGTCGAAAAAAAACATTTCTTTTTTTTAATTTTTTTTAAATTTTTTTTTTTTGATGAGTAGCAGCTTGTTCGAACCAGAAACCAACTATCAAAAAAAATTTTTTAACTTTTTTTTTTAAACTTTGATAAGTAGCAGTTGGTTCGAACCAGAAATCAACTATTTTTTTATTTTATTTTTTGATGAGTAGCAGCCAAATACCATCTGTCGAAAAAAAACATTTCTTTTTTTTAATTTTTTTTAAATTTTTTTTTTTTGATGAGTAGCAGCTTGTTCGAACCAGAAACCAACTATCAAAAAAAATTTTTTAACTTTTTTTTTTAAACTTTGATAAGTAGCAGTTGGTTCGAACCAGAAACCATCTGAAGTCAAAAATGTTTTTTTGAAGCAGCTGGTTCGAACCAGAATGGGCCTGATCACATCAGGTTCTATATGGTTCGAACCAGAAGTTCGAACCACACATCAACTGATTTTTTTTAAGGACATTGTCTTAGATGTCTAACTTTGAATAGTTAATGAAACACTCTAAACATCTTAGAACTTCCATCATATGCTTTTACAAAAAGATGTTCTTGTTTTTTTTTTTACAACAACATGCTTTGGATTAAACTCTGCCCTGACGTCTTTGATTTCGGATAAGTTTTTCGGAAAAAAATTTTCAATAAAAAAGAGACAAAATTAGGTTCAATCTTGATCTTCGCCGAACGATGATTTTACCTTTGTAGGGGTTTTGAGGTTCAAGTTGCCCTTAGCCAATGTTTAAGCTACTTGAATGATTTTTTTTATCACTCCACTATTTGGATGGGTTGGAAGTGGCATTTAGTTATGAGGAAGGGTCCTCAACTTGCATTCTTGATGACATCACCTTGTACAAAATTTAGACGCCCTCTTCAAAGAGATAACGATTTTCAGTACAATGTGCGCCTTCTCTTATTGCATCTTCTATTTGAGTTCCTGACTTTATTAAATCTGACATCTGATGGTGGGCTACTGGACTTAAAGGTATACTCAAGTGTCACGTTTTTCAAAATCATGGCAATTTGTTCTTCCTCTGTAGGGCGATCAATCATTTCCTTGATTTTTAATTGCCACCTCGCTATATAATCTGTGAAGGATTCGTGCTCCTTCTGCTTTAATGCTTCTAACTGCCTCTTCGTGACCATTGTATCTGAATTTTGCGAAAATTGCTTCATGAAGGCATCAGTGAGTGCTGACCAAGTTGGTATTACTTTCCGGTCCAGGGTCACCCACCATTTTAACGCCAACTTAGTAAGGCTCCGCTGGAACGAATGAGCTAGCACCTTGCTACCTTCTTCCAGAGGCTTCAAATATCCCATGTATAATGTGATGTGTGCCTTCGGGCATCCGAACCCGTCATATTTTTCCATTTCTGGAAACTTGAAGTTTTGGGGCAGTTGTTCTGTTGAAGCTTGGTACCATGCATCTGCGTCGAAAGTCCCTGTCTTCATTTTTTCGAAACTCCTCCCTCATTTCTTTAAACTCTTGGTATATTGGAGTTTTCTTCCACTTCTCTATTTCTGAGTCTTCACTTTGTTGGTATTCGACTTTGTCTGTTACCCGACTTTGGAGTGGCACTAGTTTTTCGGATAGGACATGGGCTGAATGAAGTTATCTCAAGCCTATAATTTCTGATGCACCTTCCTTTTGTAGTAAAGCTCCTGACATTGAAGTCTCCCCCTTCTCTGTATTTTCTGAAATTGTTACACCTTTTGCTTTTTGTTTTGATAGTATGAAGGAGAGTTTATCCATGAGAATTTCATCAATGTAGGCCTCCATGGTCTTCCTAATGCTCCTGGGAGTCTGAAAGGTCCCCAGGGTTTGTCAATATTCATGATAGAACAACTCGATCAAATGGAGACCTATTTGAGTCAAGAGTCAGGCGTATCCTCCGTGCAAAACTCACTCATCATCAAGAACGGAGGAAATAGCACCTCATCGGACTCGGTCTCGCATCCGGAACTCTCTGTGTATTGGTAAGTGACCTATCGACTATCATAGGTGGTTAGACATGCACTAGGACTCATTGCATATAATTAGAAAGCATTTGGATTGCCAAAACTGTTTGCAAAAACGTTTTTGCCAAAATTCCCAGTCTGTATCGATACCCCTTAAAGGGTGTATCGATACTGGACTCATCTGTTTTTCAAGTGAGGTCAGTATCGATACCGCCCTTGGTCAGTATCGATACTGCCCTCACCTGTCTAACAGGTGGAGTCAGTATTGATACACCCTGTTGATCTGTATCGATACTGAGCTCACACCCTACTGGGTTTTGGCTGTTGCGCAATTTTCTGACCTAGGGTTTTTGGTCCTTTTGTCCTAAAAGCTCACATGTGTTGTCTCCTCTNAGCTTGCCGATATCCTCACCAAACCTCTAGACTCTATAACCTTTGAAAAACTAAGAAGGGCTATCGGAGTTGTCTCCATTACGTGAGTACACCCTCAACCACACTCCTACCTCCCATCCAAATGTTCTTTGTCTCTTTCTTGGTAGGAGAGTGTATTGCTGTTCGGATTGCTTGAGTCATTGTTTTTGCAGTCTAGAGGTTCCTTAGGGATTATTTTTGTTCTCTGTTCTTCTCTTGAATTTGTGGGTATTTTTCTCGGGGATTGCATGTGTGAGTTTCGTTCTACCTATGCTGCCTCGGTTGATTCCTGACCTGGGTGACACCGNCTCACCATTGAAGAGGCGGTTCGTGGATTCGAGCTGTGAAGAAAGACCGGTCGAGTTTTGCACGAGGGGATTCGTGTGTTCGATGTGAACGGTTGTAAGATTTCTATAAACTCTTAGTGGAAATTTCTGGACTAGGTCCCGGGGTTTTTTCCATTTGGATTTTCCCCGTCAACAAAATCTTTATTGTCACTTACTTCATTGTTGATGATTTTTGTGCAAGCTTGAAATATTTGATTCTAGGTCAATTCTGCACTTGAGAATCGAATAAGTCATTACTTGGTTGTGTTAATATTATCTCATTGTTAATTGAGTTTTAAAAGAATCGAAAACTAGGTAGAAATTGATCCCTCTTCCTCATACACCTAAAGAAAGGTGATATTTCAGAGTCATTTGTGGCTCACTTATATCTTCTTGATTAAACATTTTCTCATTCCGAACTAGTCTCCTTTGTGGTCTGGTCCAGACAGGTCGAGAATTTTCCAGAGATGACTTCTTTGATCCTCCTATGATTTATTGTCTATAGGTTCTTGGTACCTTGATTTTTATAAAGGAAAACTTGTTAGTACTTATGACAGATTTGTTGGGAGTGATGCTTTAATCACTTAATGTTTTATTAATGCAATCCTATAAGGTTTTTCCCAAGGTTCCTCCTTTTTTTTTTAAATGATATTCAGAAACTAGGATTTTCCTAGGGTTTTTCTTATGAAAGCTATGATTTTCCTAGGGTTTTTCATTTTGAAAAGTGATATTCACGAACTAGGATTTTCTTAGGTTCTTTTTGAAAGCTAAGATTTTCCTAGAGTTTTTTATTTTGAAAAGTGATATTCAAAAATTAGGATTTTCCTAATTTTTTCTTTTTGAAAAGTGATATTCACAAACTAGAATTTTCCTGTGTTTTTTTTTTGAAACTAGAATTTTTCTAGATTTTTTTTTGAAAAGTGATGTTCACGAACTAGGATTTTCCTAGGGTTTTCTTTTTGAAAGCTAGGATTTTCGTAGGATTTTATTTTATTTTATGAAAAGTGATATTCACGAACTAGGATTTTCTTAGGGTCTTCTTTATGAGATGGTTGTGTGCATTCTTCCTGTACACTAACCTAATCAGAGTTTACAATAAATATCCAAAAAACAAACACCCCTAATTACTTTTCAAGTCGAGTTCTTGGTTTGTTATCCCCAGTAGAGTCGCCAGTTATAGCACCCGTACTTTTGGTCGAACGCTTAGGAGGTAAAAAACTCTCTCTTGCACCTTTTTTGGCTGGGGGAGATACATTTTATAGCTCTCTCAGAGAGTCTTGTGGAATTTTGTTTGATTTGGAGTTGCCACCTAATTTTTAGGGAATCAGGACCCAATTGTTGGAAAACTGCTCCTAGATTTTTTTTGAAGAATTCTATTGGCGGTCTTCCTTAGAATGGTTTGCGATTGAGATTCTGAGTAAGATAACTCTATTACGGGTCAGGAAGGTGTCAGGCACCTAACAACCGCCTGATCAAAGACCGGTCTCTACTTCATAATTAGGGGATAAATTTAGAGATATTTGTTGTAAGAACTGATTAAGAAATTTTGCACAAAAAATCTGAGCAATTGATTATCTTATTGATAATGGGTCATTTATGTATCTCTTTTTTGGATGAAATCAAATTGAACAAATACGCTATTTGAAAGTAAATGTAGACCATGAAATACATGCTTTCTTTCTAAGCATGTGTTTTGAATTGTCTCCATATTTTAGGAGACGTTGGATATGGGATGATAATCTTTCTTTATTTGAAGGAAAGATTAGGATTTCTCAATAATGTTATAATTCTGAGAATCCGGGAGGGATTATACAAATTTCTGTATTTATTGATGAAATTTCCTTTTAAGAAATATTTTCCTTGAAAATATTCCCCTTTTTTTTTAATGCTTGTTTCCTATGGAATTTTCATATGTATAGTTTTCACTATGGTATTTTACTTTAGACAGAAATTCAAACTATTGAATTCCTAATGGTTCATTACTATGGTTTTACATCAAGGGATAGGTGTTGGGATCATCATTTTGAATGACTACACTAGTACATAAGTTAGTGATTGTAACAAATGCCAAATTTTTCTTGATAACATCAATAAGTTAGACAAATAATGAAAGGAAATGTTCATAAACAATTAATTTTAGATTTCTTTGATAAAATAACTAAAATAACTTTAAGTAAATAAGAATGATAGATATTAGAAATAAATGCTTATAAGAATGTTAGTGTTGGTAACAAGGAATGTAAATAAAGATGTAAAATAAAGAAATAAAAAAATAACTTAGAAATAAATGACAAGGAATGTAAATAAAGAATGTTAGAGAGTTAGTGTTGATAACTAATAAATAAATCACAAAAAATGTAAATAAAGAATATTAGAGAGTTAATGTTAGTAACTTATAAGTAAATGACAAGAAAAGTAAATAAAGATGTAAAATAAAGAAATTGAGAACTTACTTAGAAGTAAATTGAAGGAAATATAAATAAAGATAGATATAAGAAAGAATGTTTACTTTGGACCAATATATATAAATGTATGGATAATATTTACATCTTGAAATTACCACATGTATTATGGCTTTTAAGATAATCTAATTTAGATCATCTTGAGATTTAGTCAAGTTTAGAAAATTTATATACCTTGACTAATGAAACAATTTGAATGAGGATTTGACACTTGAAGTCTCTTAACGAAAAGAAGGTCACACAACTCCTAATTTAATAAGAGTGCTGAGACTAAAAATTAGAAGAGCTTCTTTTTGTTTGTACAACTTCTTGATCTTTGCAAGAAGGTTTTTTGGAAAGTCTCTAACCCAAAAAGGACACGCCACTCTTAAATTTTATAAGAGTGTTGTGACTAAAATGAGTAGAGCTTTGAGAGAGGAATTACACTCTAAACTCTAAAAGAACAGAAAAATCTTCTAACTCTTTGGATTTCTCAAGCCTTCTTCTCTTCAAACTCTCAAGAACTTCTTCTTCTCTTGTGAATGAGCTTACTACTCTCTTTTTTAGTTCAAGCTCTCTCTTTTTTAGATCAAGCTCTCCTTCTTTTTTAGATCAAGCTCCTCTTGAAATGTGGGATGGAAGGCTCCTTTTATAGCCTTCCATTAAAGGGATGAGGTGTTCGGTTTAATAGTAAAAATAGGTGGAATAGTGAGGAAGAGGATTTTTTTAAAGGAATGAAAATAAAACTTTTTTTTTTCTTTTGCTAAAATTAGGGGTAGGTTTACTTATTTGAGGGAGAAAAAGCAAAGGGGAGAAAAAATGGAAGGTAGAATAGTGAGGAGATAAAAAAATAAAGAAAAAGAAACAAAAAGAAAAAATTGGTTGAATAGCTTAAATGGGCCATTTGGGCCTGTTTTGAGCTATTTTTTTGGGCTTTGTTTTTTGGATGATTTTGAGCCATTTTTGGCTTAATTTGGGTGAGGTTTTGAGATTTATTTTTGGACTATTTTTGGGTTGAGTTTGAACTCTATTTAGGGTTATTTTTGTGGGTGATTGATGAGAATCGCAAGGTACTCCATGAGTGAAGGTGGGCAAAATTAGGGTGTCTAAAATAATTAAAAAATTTAGTTATTTTAGAATTTGAATTTATATTTATAATGTAGGTTTTTTTAACCCACATCTAAGAGAGGGTTTTGTTAACCCAATAATAGATAATAGATTGGGAAATATGTTTATAATGTAGATTTTTTAACCCACACTTAAGGGAGAGGGTTTTGTTAACCCAAGGCTTCTCTTATAGTATATTACAAGTTTTAATAGCCCGTACTACGTACGGGCAGTCATTTTTTAAAATATGTAAAAATTATATGCAACATGATTTAATCAGTATGATTTATAATTTTGTTACAATAATTGTTATAAGTAATTTAAAATATAGAGAGAAAATTTATCAAATGAATGACGTATATCAAATAAAAAGTAATTAACATATCAATGTCTGATGTTTATAAAAATAATATGTTAGGTTCATTCTACCATTGAGAAAACTTTAAAGTGATTTTAGTTAAAGTGTAGATTGAGTATACAACTATAACAAATAATTCAAATTTAATTTGTAATTTTTTGATATATTTTAGCAATAGTAAGTTTAATAGAAACACTAATCGAAACAATAAAATTAAATAATAGAATAATGATTCGCATAATTATAAAAATAATTACATTATAAATAATGGTCCAAATACTTTGAAAAGAAGAAAAGCATTCCCTTACTGAAGTGTGGATAAATTACAAGAGTTTTAAAAAAAAAACTAAAATTTAAAAATATAGAACGACCCATTATACTTCAGGAATAAAACAATATAGAGGAGGTAGAGGGAGAAAGACTTAATAATGTTGAACAAGTTGGTATGGATGAATGTAACCCATTCAGTCCAATTCAAATTCTCCAGGCGCTCCAAATCAAGGTTGAAAACTACAAACGTTAACACAACTAAACACATTTAGAATTACAAAATACATACGCATCTTGGAAATAATATCTAGTACTACTGAAAGCATATTGAGAATATTATTTAGAATGTAATTTATCATACTTAATTATATGTGTCATAGTATTGGGACGAAAACCTATCAAACAAAGCAAAAGACAGAATTAGGTTCTAGTACTTAGAACCAAAAATCAAATAGATAAAAGAGGAACAGTAAGAATTAAGAATCAACAAAACATCAACGACTTAGAGTACTACTCTAAACTTCAACAGTTAGTAGAATTAGCACTACCACTTCAACCGTCTCTAGTCAACCCATATCCACCGAAGACAAGATGGGATTATCACTTAAAGCCTCAAATAAGGCAAACTTCATCGTTGCTCTTCTAATGAAATAGAATTCTTCAAAATAGTACAAAAAGATAACCTATCCCATAAATCCTATCTTCAGTTTAAGGTTGATCCCCGTAGTCTTCAACATGCTAGTTCCATCAAAATAACTTAGATTCATAGCTCACTATCGTCAAGCTAAATTTCATATGAATCTTCAAAATTTCACACACACACACCATCATCATCAATTTTCTAGACCCAAACTCAATGTCCCATTGGAACCACCAAAATCCCCAAGCTCTAAGCAAGGTAAGCTTCGACTTAAACCATCATTTAGGGTCCCAAGAGCACCAAAAGTCCATAAACTTCATCCTATTATATTACTTATTTTGAAGTCATTATCTGCCAAAACTATGAAATATTTTTATATTCACCAAAACTAACCACCATCTTTAGTATGAACTAAAGGAAATTATCCCAATATTATGGATTCCACCATCTAATTTATTCATCATAAAATTTCTTTTTCTATCAACATTCACAAGCCATACAAGGACAAATCACCAAAATCTCATCAAAATTAAATCTCCACTTGCATGCATCAAAAT